>JAQYXR010000053.1:0-288548 GCA_030545055.2 Neoaliturus tenellus | reverse complement strand
ACAAAGGAAGGAGAGGGGGTATTTATTTGAAATAATTTGCATAACTTTTGACTAAAATAAGATAACCAAATTCTTCTTTTACTTAAATGTTCGTCTTACATAGACCTTTTCAATGATGTATCGCTTGTCCTAATCCGTCAATCCATTATCGAGTTATAGACATTTGACTAAATGCCTATAACTATAACTATAAGTATAGAAATTTTAGCTTTTCTCATTTTATATTTACAATCGGAGAGTTAAATTGTATGTTCGGAATAATGTTTCAAGTTTCAAAACTATATGATTTAAGTTCCAGAAATATTATCTTTTCTGCTTTATAAGTAGAGTAAAAAGGACTACATTTAATTTAAACAAAGAAAAGTGAATGATAATAGCACAAATTTGTTTCTAAAAAGAAGTGTTTCCACTTTAAATTTAATAAAATGAAACTTTAAAGGGGAAACGATTAAGGGGTAAGCCGGGTTTACAGAATAAAGACTATATCCCATGATTATATGCATTCATTTTCCAAAAATTGGTGTCTCAATTCCCACATGTAGACTAAATTTAATGTAAATACACAATAAAACAATCAAAAATTGGTGTCTCAATTCCCACATGTAGACTAAATTTAATGTAAATACAAAATAAAACAATAAGATAATTGAATTAATATATTTTATGTAAAGGTGGCATCAAAATAATGCTACCTTAATGTAACTATAAATATAATACCCCCATCGCAGCAGACCTGCTTACTCAGCAACTTTCCAATGGAATTTTGGTATATTTTCTATTTTCTCATAAAATCCATGGGGGTTTAAAGTATGTAGGTTTGCCTCCATATGGGTTTCGTTGATAAATATAAGTTAAACCCTACCTAGTGAATGTACATACCAAATTTTATCAGGTTGTGGTGTTTTTTTAATTTTTCCATAAAACCCATAGAGGTGAGTACGTAGGTTTGCCGCCATATGCGTTTTATAAGCAGATATAAGTTAAACGCTTCCTAATTAATGTACATACCAAGTTTATCAAGATATTTCAATAAATAAGCAAGATAGAAGGTTTTGTTGATTTCCCATAAGAATAACATGGAAAACATAGTGTTTGGATTTTCTGAATAACCATTTAAGTTAGGTAAAAATTCAAAATACTAAATTGTTTGTTGTTTTAAGCTCTTTTCAATGGTTTTAGTTAAAAGTCATGAAGTTTAAAAAATTGAGGTTCAAAAATGCCAAAAACCCAATTTTAACCCTTTAGAAACCCCATAAACCTCGTTCCCATAATCCGATCATTATGGTTCGCAAACTCAATTAAGTAGATATTGGCTTACACCCCTGTACCAAATTTCATCAAAATCAGAGGTTCCGTTCAAAAGTTATCGTGTTTATGGACACATACATATATATATCAAATTGAACAAATGGTGTTTTTGGCTTCTAGAGATCTCAAAATGAAAAAGTATCATGGTCCCAGGCTTAGGTCTTGACTAATACCGTAATAGCGTATTCCCTATTGGTAAATTAGTTAAAAGTTAATGTGTTTTATATTTTTATTATATTACGAGGTGGCCCGTGTGCAAATTGCGCGTTTTATGATTCTGTATGAGTAAATCTCACCTACAGTATGTAAATGCGTATTATGAAGTGACGGAGATCTATTTTTGTTTACTATCTAGCTTTTAAAATTCATCTGAAGGTAATCAGCTGTTAAATTACAATTCACATTAAAGAACTTGCAATAAAAGTTGGTCAACATTTTAAAGCGCCCTCTAGAAATAAATCAAAGGCCAGGGGGTCGAATCCCGAAACAATATGACCTTTTTAATTATAATTCGTCACTGCGGTATATCCTAAGCTTTCAAATGACACCTCAATCTTAAAAATCGGTTCAGTAGGTCGAGAGAAAAAAGGGACGTGACAGACAAAACCCTTATAGAAATAAGAAGATAGATTTAAAAAATTAACAAGATTTATAATGAAAGGTTGAGCTGTATCTTGAAATAAAGACAATATGTCAGAGTTCTAAGACAATATGTCAGAGTTCTAAGACAATATGTCAGAGTTCTAAGCATTAAGGTTTAGAATGAATGGTTTTACCATTATGTGTAGAATAAGGATGAATTCAATTTAGTTTATAAATTAATAAAACCATACTATATTATAATTTCTATAAATATTTCAAGGTAACACCAATATTTTGTGGCTACTTTTGTTTAATTTTCAAAAAAGTATTAAGTTTTGAGCTTTTATTATTTTACATTAAAATTAAAATGACTAATTTGTTTCAGATTTTGTGTTTTTATACTTATTTATGCTGTAAAAAAGTCAGTCAAATTAATTTTGAATAAATTTAATATATTTAATAATTAAATAATAAAATATAATTATAAATGTATGTAGCTATTTTATTAACATAATGGTAGCTCTAATTTAGTGCTACCTAAATATAGATCTTAAAACCCACATAATTATGAAGAAAAACTTATTGTTCTATAAACAAATTTTATGGTAACACTAATTTAATGCTATCTTTATTTTTTCTAGCTCCATTAATTAAAAAACTCATATTTTATACATACATTATATCGTTTTCATCTATTATTAGTAAAGCACGAGGTGTTTTTGCAACAACAATTATAAATTGTATGCATTTAAAATACTTTTAAATTTGTTTAATTTAAATAAATATTATTATTGTATATATACCTATGAATGTATATTTTAAAAATACAAATAGATTAATTCATGTGGTTTTACAAGACATTGGTTGTACACCTCTTAGCGTTACCCAGAAAACACCACGAGGAGGTGGGTGTACGTCGTTTTCCACACATTCACACACACATTCACACACACACACACACACATTCACACACACACACACACACACACACACACACACACACACACACACACACACACACACACACACACACACACACACACACACACACATGGTTTACGGGTCTTTTAGTCAACCGCGCCAGTGACCTTCATTCACACCAGACTTTTCAAATGAGTAGCTAAAGTTAATACCTTAACTTCTCAATCTAATAAGTCCCACATTCATACATACATTCATACAGTTTATTATTCATTAAGAATAATTTTTACAATATTTACAAAATTATGGGGGGTCAGTATGTTATTCAAAGAACATTCGTAATGCATACCATAAGTATTCATAACCTCCTTAGCTTTATTAAAGATATTTATACTGTTTGGTACAGGATATCTTGTAAAACTTGGTACAAAACCATCTTCCTTTGCTCTTTTCAGTGCTCTTTTATATCGTCTCCTCTCTGTACGAATGCACTTGTACTCCATTACTCCATACTTTTCATAGTATGTGTCCTTTTCCAATACACAAAAGATATGTTTTAAATCCATATTATCAGGTATAACAGCAACTTTAGGTATTTGATCAATTAACGTTTCAATTAGTTTTTGATTATTTGACAACGCTTTACGTAAGGAGTGAGTCAACTTAAGGTTTTCTCTTTTTAGTTTATACTCTCCATACTTGCGAATTGATGGTAGTATTTCTTCAAACACCCAATCTTGAAAGCGCTTAGCTAATTTCATCTTAGACGATAAAATTAAGGAATATAAACCTGGTTCATTGATGAATACGGTACTTTTTTGAAAGTTAGAGGGTAGCACTAAACTGTTTCCATCAATATCTTTACATAACTTTTTATATTTTTCCTTAACTAGATCATTTATTGCTTTTCGCGGTCTTTTATATTCTAGAATTTCTGATACATCATTAGCCTTAAACCATGGATTGTTTTCACGATCAAATAATACAGCTACAGGTTTACTATCAAACATGTAACACTGCAGTTCAGACATATTAAAGTCAAATGTAACAAAAATAGCATACACCTTTTAAATATCCGGAATAACCGAAGTTGTCAATAAGATGTTCACTTGGCAAAAGTTCGCCAAACAATGAAATGCATGGTTAACCGACCTGCTTATATACCCGACGAAGAGTGGTGGAAACCTTCTGCGCATGCGCAGTAGACAAGTACTACTGCGCATACACAATTGTATGTTAAATTTAAACAATTTTTTTTTTGCGGATGTCAATAATAAGGGCACACTCAACAAACCACTTTCATAAATGATGAAGCGCAACTGGGCATGCAAAATGAAGGGAAATACTGCACATTTAACAGTAATATGATACATTTTAAATTTGTTGACAATTTCCTGTAGATTTTTATTTAAACTGATTTTTAATATATTTTACATTAATGCCACATTCATTTTTTATTTAATAAATTGAACTTAAAGAATTAGCTTTACATACATGTGCTAAAGGTTATTATTTTTTTTTATACCAAAATAAGACTTGCTTAACTAAAACACATAACAAGTGTTCTAAACAATAATAAAATCAAATACAAAACTAATTATGTTAAACTTTACACATAAAAATGCTATTAAATAATACACCAAAGGTAGCAATAAAACGGTGCTACCTTTAAGTAGCATCATTTAAATAGGTTAAGCAACATTTAAATAGGTTAAGCCCAATTGGAAGTTTCCAAATTACCTTTAATGTTGAAAACTAAGGTTTTGTTAAGTTATCATGTATATAAACGTATTTTGTAGTTTTACATTAAACCAGTAGTTAAAAGTCTTGTTTAAAAACATAAAGCCTAAGTACACTTAATGATGGACAGGAACGGGGCCAAGTACTTGTCTCTGAGTCAGCAATTAGAAGTTTCCAAATACGGTTTAATGTTAAAACTAAGGTTTGGTTAAGAATTCATATATATATATATATATAAACATATTTCGTAGTTTTACATTAAACCGGTAGTTAAAAGTGATGTTTAAAACCCTAAAGCAAAAATTGGACATGTAAAAGTAGTACACCAAAGGTAGCACCAAAATGGTGCTACCTTTAATTCGCAACAATTAAATGGTTTAAGCTCAATTAGAAGTTTCCAAATTACCTTTAATTTTAAAATTAAGGTTTTGTTAAGATTTCATGTATATAAACATATTTTATAGTTTTACATTAAACCAGAAGTTAAAAGTGTTTTTCAAAAACCTACAACCTCAGTACACTTAATTAGGGACAGGAACAAAACCAAATACCTGTCTCTGTGTCAAGCAAAGGCTCATATATAAACATATTTCATAGTTTTACATTAAACCAGTAGTTAAAAGTCTTGTTTAAAAACGTAAAGCCTCAATACACTTAATGATTGACAGGAACGGTGCCAAGTACCTGTCTCTGAGTCAGCAGAGGCTCATATATAAACATATTTTGTGCTTTAACATTAAACCTGTAGTTAAAAGTGTTGTTTTATACTTGAACATTAAACCCGTAGTTAAAAGTGTTGTTTCAAAATTTTAAGCAAAATTGACAAGGAAGAAATAGTACACCAAAGGTAGCACCAAAACGGTGCTACCTTTAATTAGCAACATTCAAATGCTCTAAGTTCAATTAAAAGTTCCCAAGTAAATTACCTTCAATGTTAAAACTAAGGTTTTGTTGAGTTATCATGTATATAAACATATTTTATCGTTTTACATTAAACCAGTAGTTATAAATGTTGTTTAAAAACCTAAAGCAAAATTGCACATGTAGAAAATAGTACACCAAAGGTAGCACCAAAACGGTGCTACCTTTAAGTAGCATCATTTAAATAAGTTAAGCAACATTTAAATAGGTTAAGCCCAATTGGAAGTTTCCAAATTACCTTTAATGTTGAAAACTAAGGTTTTGTTAAGTTATCATGTATATAAACGTATTTTGTAGTTTTACATTAAACCAGTAGTTAAAAGTCTTGTTTAAAAACGTAAAGCCTCAATACACTTAATGATTGACAGGAACGGTGCCAAGTACCTGTCTCTGAGTCAGCAGAGGCTCATATATAAACATATTTTGTGCTTTAACATTAAACCTGTAGTTAAAAGTGTTGTTTTATACTTGAACATTAAACCCGTAGTTAAAATTGTTGTTTCAAAATTTTAAGCAAAATTGACAAGGAAGAAATAGTACACCAAAGGTAGCACCAAAACGGTGCTACCTTTAATTAGCAACATTCAAATGCTCTAAGTTCAATTAAAAGTTCCCAAGTAAATTACCTTCAATGTTAAAACTAAGGTTTTGTTGAGTTATCATGTATATAAACATATTTTATCGTTTTACATTAAACCAGTAGTTATAAATGTTGTTTAAAAACCTAAAGCAAAATTGCACATGTAGAAAATAGTACACCAAAGGTAGCACCAAAACGGTGCTACCTTTAAGTAGCATCATTTAAATAAGTTAAGCAACATTTAAATAGGTTAAGCCCAATTGGAAGTTTCCAAATTACCTTTAATGTTGAAAACTAAGGTTTTGTTAAGTTATCATGTATATAAACGTATTTTGTAGTTTTACATTAAACCAGTAGTTAAAAGTCTTGTTTAAAAATGTAAAGCCTAAGTACACTTAATGATGGACAGGAACGGGTCCAAGTACTTGTCTCTGAGTCAGCAATTAGAAGTTTCCAAATACGGTTTAATGTTAAAACTAAGGTTTGGTTAAGAATTCATATATATATATATATATATATAAACATATTTCGTAGTTTTACATTAAACCGGTAGTTAAAAGTGATGTTTAAAAACCTAAAGCAAAATTGGATATGTAAAAATAGTACACCAAAGGTAGCACCAAAACGGTGCTACCTTTAATTCGCAACATTTAAATGGTTTAAGCTCAATTAGAAGTTTCCAAATTACCTTTAATATTAAAACTAAGGTTTTGTTTAGATTTCATGTATATAAACATATTTCGTAGTTTTACATTAAACCAGTAGTTAAAAGTGTTGTTTAAAACCTAAAGTCTCAGTACACTTAATAATGGGTAGAAACGGGGCCAAGTACCTGTCTCTGCGTCAAGCAGAGGCCCATATATTTTGTGACATGTAAAAATAGTACACCAAAGGTAGCACCAAAACGGTGCTACCTTAAAGAAGCAACATTTAAATGGGTTAAGCTCAATTAGAAGTTTTCTAATGACCATTAATGTTAAAACAATAGTGAACTTTCTGTTCGCACCATGTGCTTTTTTTAACCTTAAAAGTAATTCTAACCTTTAATTCCTAAACACCTTAGCAACTAGAGAAAAAAAAGATGAACCAAACTCGCTTCATAGGTACCTCAGTGGTAGACTGGTAGCAGTAGTTAAAAGTGTTGTTTAAAAGCCTAAAGCAAAAATTGGACATGTAAAATAGTACACCATAGGTAGCACCAAAACGGTGCTACCTAAAAGTAGCAACATTTAAATGGCTTATCTCAATTAGAAGTTTCCTAATAACATTTAATGTTAAAACTAAGGTTTTGTTAATAATTCATATATATAAACATATTTTATAGTTTTACATTAAACCGGTAATTAAAAGTGTTGTTTAAAAAACATAAAGCAAAATTGGACATGTAGAAAATAGTACATAAAAGGTAGCACCAAAACGGTGCTACCTTTAAGTAGCAACATTTAAATGGGTTAAGTTAAATTAGAAGTTTGAAGACACAAATTTGTGGTAACAATTTACCACTACTATTTTAACTTGTACTGGGAGTAACAATTTCACACTACTGGCTTGACACCTACATTTAAATGGGTAAAGTTAAATTAGAAGTTTGAATACACAAATTTGTGGTAACAATTTACCACTACTATTTTACTTGTACTGGGAGTAACAATTTCACACTACTAGCTTGGCACCTACATTAAAACGGGTTAAGTTAAATTAGAAGTTTGAAGACACAAATTTGTGTTTGTGGTAACAATTTACCACTACTATTTTAACTTGTACTGGGAGTAACAATTTCACACTACTGGCTTGGCACCTACATTTAAATGGGTTAAGTTACATTAGAAGTTTAAAGACACAAATTTGTGTTTGTGGTAACAATTTACCACTACTATTTTAACTTGTACTGGAAGTAACAATTTCACACTACTAGCTTGGCACCTCCCCCTCCCCCTCCCCCCCCCCTCGGGTGCAGTTTTCGTCCGGAGCAAAAAATTTTTGGTCAAGGTCAAAAATTTTCGAAAAAAAAATTTTGGGGGGGGGGGGGGCGCAGTTTTCGTCCGGAGCAAAAAATTTTTGGTCAAGGTCAAAAAATTTTTCAAAAAAAATTTCGGGGGGGGGGGGGGGCGCAGTTTTCGTCCGGAGCAAAAAATTTTTGGTCAAGGTCAAAAAATTTTTAAAAAAAATTTCGGGGGGGGGGGGGGGGGGGCTTCACCTACCCTTAGGACTTTAACTCTTGGATACCTGCTACCCTTACTCATGTGTGAACATAAAATAAAATTTGGTTATACCACAGTTTGGACAGCCAACACTTAGCCGCATCTCGCTCTAAGTCCTGAGCAGTCCCAGAACTCAGGCAAAAATCCGCCTAAGTCATGACTGACCTACATAACATGTGGAACAAAAATATTTTATTTTATTCACACATGAATATGGGTCAAGGTCGTTCAAGAATTAAAAAAGAAATCCCCCCGATGCCTAAGACCGCCGGCGGCCAGAGGCATCGGGGGGATCTCAACATTTAAGGGGAGGTGATTAAATAAAAAATTATTTATTTAATTTTGAGTTTCCTTAAGGGAAACATGCTACAATAATTTGGAAAAGGCCATGCTAACCATGACCGAGGATCCCGTCTTAACCCGTAGGTACTGACTTTTGCCTAGCACACCGGTCAGTGTCAGGATCCGACGCCTCGTGCTAAAGGATGCCAACCACCCATCTAGAGTGATGAGGTCCAGTAGCGCCCCTGACCGAAAGAGGCCTAAGGGTGGATCCCCAGGGGCCTACCCCCGGGCTCGTTAGGCGCCATGCTATTGTTGGTAACAAATAATTCTTGAGGTTCTAAACCTCGAAAAATTTTTATTTTACAGAGACTGTAAAGTCTCAAAAAGCCTAACACTTTAACTGCCAATTTACAGAGGAGTACCTCCAAGATACGAATTAGAAAAATTTCAACTTGGGGACAACCTGTGAAGATTAGTACAAAATAATATTTTTCAACACACAACACTTAGACTAAATAAATCCAACACCAAGACCTAGCAGAAGCAGCAAGCGCAAATAAAATATTTCTTAAAACTACACATGCCATGCCTTAGACTAAAAGAATTCCCAATATAATGCGGCGCCAACATTACATTGCGAATCCTGTAGGGCAGAGCTTCAACCACTCAGCTGAAATGTTTGAAAGCAACTGCGAAGAAGCTAAGCCTCAGAGAATCGAAGCTGGGCCGGTCAGGAGTGGTGGAACCGGACCTGGTTACGTAAACAGCCAGACCTCGACACGTACTTGTTTGCGGCATTGGACAATCTCCAAGAGCCACACCTGAATACATTACTAACCGGATCTCATTATACAACACGTGTCAAGGTATGGCAACGCCTCGGGCTATGCCACCTCCTCCTCCCCCGGGGGGGGGGGGGGGGGGGCTCACTTCTCATCCGGAGCCGAGGGGGGGGGGGGGAGGGGGAGGGGTCTTGGGACTTAGAATATTTTCAGTCCAAGTCAGGTGTACTATAGAATAATATTTTAGCTTGCCGGATTCAGCACAGCCGGCAGAGACGGTTACATAATGCTTATATAACAGACTGGTTTATTTGTCAGCTGGCCAACTGTAGCTCAACAGAAGGTAAGTCAGTTTATTGAAAGCCAACAAACACGCCACACCTCGCCACCGCTCGACTTTTCTGTGAGTAAATTTTTATTTTTCCTTCTTATTAAACTTAGCAAAACAGAACCTAGCCTGTTTTGCACAAAATTAATTTTTGTTACACTGCTACAATTACATTTACTTAACAAATTATTTTCCACTCATTATTTAATATTTTATTCCTTACTTGTTAAGACTTAGAAACTGAAATGTTGGAAGACTGTTTGATACAAAATTAATTTTTATTTAGCTATACAGGTCTCCTAATATTTTCATACACTTGTATTTTGCAGGTGTGGCTAAATATTTTTCGCTCACAATTTAATTTTATTCCACACAAGTGGATTTTGAACTTTACTACAAAACTGATCCATACCCGTCTCCTACAAAATTATTTTTCATTTGGCTCTACCTCTTTTAGTCTTACATTAAATATTTCTTGGAGTTAAATTTTACACAAGTCTCTCGGTTAATTTTTCTGCACAGTACTTGTTACTCCTTGGACAGTTCCCAGCAAACTGTTTCTACACTTGTCAACAACAGTCTGCATTACCCCCTCCACTACTCATTCCCCCACTATAACCCTGTTCCCCCACTACTTCCAGCTAAGGTACAACACTGGACTAAGTGTTTCAGTTTTATCCAAACCTTACTGTGAGACACATCTATGGCTGAAACTTTGCGAGAAAAATTATTAAGAGTAAAATTTTTGCTGGCCAAGCAAAATAATTCTGTTAAGGTGTCCAAGACTTCCACTTTAACAAAAATGAAACGTTGCTTCAAAAATAATCCAAAATTTTACTCAAGGGACACAAATATCACTATGGATGATAAAATGTTTCAGAAACTTTTAGACGAGCTAACTTTTGCCAGTAAGGTTACGTTGGTGACTCCAATTCCCGACCAAGTTCCAACATCACCTGAGAAAGAATAAAAAATAAATATTTCTCAGGAAATATTTCCAATCCGAGTTACGGAGGTCCGGTAAAGGACCGGCTGGGACAAGTTGTTTGTAAAAAATAAATTTTTCTTCCTTCTGACCACTTTACCCCCACCACCTCCTTATCCCCACCACTGGGCCGGGTACCTGGGGAACCGCCTGCACCCAAGTCAGTACGTCTTCGGACGCGGTGCTGTTCGGATCGCGTGTCGTTTGTCGCAATGTCGGGTGTTTGAAGAAATTATTCATCGGCTCTAAGTCTCTCGGTGGGTAAGTCAAATATAAAAAATTATTTTTTTTTTTCAAGTGGGGCTGCTGGGACGGGTCAATGACCCCTGACGGATATATTAGGTCAAGAGTTTGATCGCTAGGGAATAAAAAAAATATTTTTTTGCACTTTTGTGATTCCTCGAGAAATTTCAATTTCTCAGCAAAATTTGAGGATTCGCAAAAGTGCAAAAAAAAATTTTTTTGTATTCTTGCGTGACCTTGACCTAATTAACGTCAGTGACGTCATCATGATGACGTCAGCGGTAATGACGTCACCATGACGTCATGGGTGTGACGTCATGTGTCGTCATTATGACGTCATTGGTGGCGTCATTAGTGACGTCATTGATGACGTCATCACTGCTGACGTCATCGTGATGACGTCACGTCCCAGACCCTACAATTTTACACTACTCGGGCAGAACCGTGTCATTACCTACAGCCGGTGAGGATGATTATCTCAATTGGGAGGAATTATTCGCTGTTGGTAAAGGTCAGACAGCCAGTCTTTTAGAAAGTGACATGATGGTTGATGGCAGTGGTGATGTAAGCAGAAACAAGAGAGTCTAATGATGATGGCCTTAAATAGGGGTTTGACCTCGAGGAACAATCAGATGCTTGTTAAGTGTTGAACACTAAGGATGGGGTCTGTTTTATTATTTATAGCTCTATTGCCCTTGGTCTTGTGCAACCAGACGGTAGAGTATCTTACACGCTATGGTTACCTCAATGAAAACGCCAAGACCGAGGATATACATAATTCAGTTAGATTATTCCAAGACACTTTCGGTTTAAACAGCACTGGTATTTTAGATAATGAAACGCTACAGCTAATGTCTCAACCCAGGTGTGGGAATAAAGATGTTCTACTACCATTTTCAGCAATCCCTAATAGGAAATGGAATAGCACTCAGATAACATGGTTCCAGTTTGGGAATAATTTACACCCAGAAATTATCGAAAAAGCTTTCGCTCTATGGGGAAGTCATATAAATGTAACTTTTAAAAGAGATTTTAAAAACCCTACAATTATTATATCATTTTCCAACGATAGAAAACATTTCTTTTATTCACGTCATGATACTTGTTATTACGAATTTGACGGTCCTGGGACCGTCCTTGGACACGCGTTTCTCCCCACCCCACATTACAATCAAACGATATCCATATGGATTCTGAAGAGACTTGGGATTTTTCAATGTCACTACCTCAACATGGAAATTCATCGTTCTTTTTAACTATTTTACATGAGATTTGTCACGCCTTAGGCTTAGACCATTCATATGATAAAAGTTCTATAATGTATCCTTTATACCGCGACCCCGAAAATATCACATCGCTTGATGAATATACTCTAAGTAAAGACGACATACTAGCGGTTCAGTTCTTGTATGGACGTGCGGGAAACACAACATCTACCACAACAACCCCTGCTACAACCACTACTTCTACTACCACGACTACACATAAACCGTATGTGCAAGAGAACAGAGATATTTGTGAGATAAAAAACCAAATAAAAACATTTGTTATAGTTAATAAAAAGATTTTCGCATTCTTTAGAGATTACGTGTGGGTTATAAATTTAATACCAAGCTATAGATACCCTGAGGAATATACTAAGCCAACAAAGATAACCGATTGGTTGGGGTTTTTACCTAGAGACTTTTATGAGGTTTCAGGCATTTACCAGAGACCCAATGGAGAGATTGCGTTATTTACAAACAAACAGGTATATATCTTTTCATTCCCAACACTGAATCTAAAAGTAAGCTACAACATAAACACAATACTGGGAAACAGGTGTCAAAGATTAACGCTGTTGTTTCAACTAATTCCGGTAAAACACTTCTCATTGCTGACGATTATTACATATTTGAAATAAACGAATGTACATTCACGGGAACCTTTTTGGGGTCCACTTCATCCGTATTATTTGGTGTGCCCGCTCGAGTTAGTGGGGCCTTTAGATATATAAACGGTCGCATTTACTTTATAACCGACAGTGGTGTTTTAGAGTATAATGAATTCAGTAATACAGTGGAAACCTCTCACCCCAGTGCATTAGAAATACTAGAACTGACCTGTATACGTGAAACCCTATTAAACAAGCTATACGAGGTGCTGAGATACATCAAATAAAATGGGGAAATCAAAGAGAACCCGCATCATTCGGCCTTCTACTGTCAAAGGGGGCGGAGGTATTATCTCTTCTATTGTTAACAGAGCGATAGACGCTTTACCTTACGAACTTCATCTGCCCGGAGGTTATCAGTATTGCGGACCAGGAACTAAATTGAAAAAACGATTGGCAAGAGGCGATCCGGGTATAAATAAATTAGACCAAGCGTGTAAAGAACACGATATAGCATACTCGAGATATAAAGATTCGGAAAACCGGAGGCGCGCGGACCAAGTATTGACCGAAAGAGCTTGGCAACGAGTAAAATCGAGTGACGCTTCAATTGGGGAAAAAGCCGCAGCTTGGGCGGTCACAACAGCCATGAAGGCAAAAACAAAATTTGGTGGGGGAAAAAGGAAAAAACGGGGTCCAAAAAGAAAAGGCAAGGGGTTATATCTAAGACCGTACAGAACAGAAGGTTCCGGCAAGAGAAAAAGGCGTAGCTCAAGAAAAAAAAACATCAAAATACCAATAAAACCACTTACGAACTACGAATTAATGGATTATGCGAAATGCTTGGGAATACCAAACTTTAGAGGAGTGTTTATGCGTGATAACCTACCCACTCGCCCCAGGGCTTATGAGACAGCTATAATAAATTTAGATTCCAGCGGTGGTACCGGTACTCACTGGGTATGCTACAAAAAGCTTAATAATAAAGTATATTATTTTGACAGTTTCGGTAATCTGAGACCCCCACCGGAGCTATTGGAATACTTTAAAGGTTGTGACATTTATTATAATAGTAAGAGAGAGCAAAGTTTTAATTCAGTCGTTTGTGGACACTTGTGTTTAAAGTTTCTCAGCAGTAATGTTTTGTCTCACGGGGACAAGTAGTGTACTATCACATGAACTGTCATTCCCTATCGATGTCAGTAATGGGAGATACGAACTCGGTCTCATAGAGATTATGACTTGGAACTCTATACCTAATATAGAAAAAAACATCAACAATATATTTTATTATGGTGACAATAAAGAAATTCATATTCCTGATGGATCTTATGAACTCCAAGATACTGAAAAGTATATTGCGGGAAAATTACCGAAAGAAGTTACATTCAGTTTAAAACCTAACAACAATACATTAAAAGCCGAACTAAATTGCTCAGAGGCGGTGAATTTCGAAAAACCGGCAAATATTGGCAAACTACTAGGTTTCAAACCTGAAATATTACCGGCCAATATACTACACACGTCACCTTTACCGGTAGATATTTTAAAAGTGAATTCCATACGCGTAGAATGCAATATCACTCGCGGGTCATATCTGAACGGTATCGAGGGACATGTAATACACGAGTTCTATCCGGCCGTACCACCCGGGTATAAAATCATCGAAATACCTAAGAATGTTATTTACTTGCCTGTGATCGCTCAACGTATCACAAACATTAGTGTGTCTTTTAAAGACCAAAATAACGCGTTAATAAATTTTCGCGGAGAACCTATTTCGGTTAGACTTCATCTTAGACACAATGGGGCTGGTACTACATAGGGACACATCACATATAAAAGTGCTTAGTCCTAGACGGAAAGCCAACGAGTTAAGTTGGAAAAACATTAATTTCTTACGCTCTCTCGGTTTTAAAGTTTACAAGAATGGCTCTACTGGCAATAGACGATAAAGCTATGTATGATGATAGTATTACTAATATGGAGTTTCACACACATCAACCTTACGCGTCTACTACTTATAAAAATAACGATGAAATCAGAATCCCCATCTTACAACAAGACATAATCACTGCTCCATTTGATAGTTATATTATAATAGAAGGCAAAGCTTCCGCCGTCAAAACCGATAACACTACTGCTCAGGATGTTAAATTTATAAACAATGCAATTGCATTTTTATTCGACGAGATCCGGTTTGAGATTTTCGGTGTAACCGTGGATCGCATCAGAAGTGTCGGACTTACCACGACATTAAAGCATCTAGTTTCTTTGCGCGGTGAAGAGAAAAATAGTTTAAAAAGCGCATGCTGGCTAGGGCCAGGGCAATCGGAAACGGTCACGGATTTCGTTTATTCTATACCCTTGCGATTACTTTTGGGATTCGCGGAAGATTACAGAAGAGTTTTAGTAAACGTCAAGCAAGAATTGATTTTGCTAAGATCTTCTACTGATTTAAACGCTGCCTTGACAACCACGGCTGGAACATTAGATTTAAAAATTTCTAAAATTTACTGGAGGGTCCCTCACATTACTGTAAATGATGCGACAAAACTTAAACTTTATAGATTTATCGAAAAAAATCCTGCTATCCACATACCATTCCGCTCATGGGAGATACACGAATATCCCAACCTACCGACGACTACCAAAGTATTATCATGGCCTATCAGGTGTAGCTCCAGACTAGAGGTCCCTCGAATGGTTATTGTAGGGTTTCAAACCGATAGAAGGAACAATTTAGTAAAAGATATGAGTCTTTTTGATTCATGCAAAATTCGAGAAATAAAATTATATTTAAACTCTAAATATTACCCGTATGAACCGACCAATGGTAACAGCGCTCTGTACTACGATTATTACAAGTTGTTTCAAAACTCTTACTACGGTAGAGTGGGATCCCCAATATTGGATTTTAATGACTTTAAAACTAAATGCCCACTGTATGTCATCGACTGTTCTAAACAAGACGAGTCTATAAAAACCGGGGGTGTAGAAATAAAATTGGAAATTCAGGCCGACGAGGACTTTAAAGCAAACACTTGGGCCTACTGTTTAATTTTGCACGACGACCACTTTACATACACTCCCATAACAGGGGAGGTACGCAAGGTGGCCGTTTAATCATGACAAAGAAAAAAGTTACATTTTCAAAACCTCTCGTAACGAAGGTTTACATTTTACCCGATGAAGATAGAAAATCAATTTGGATGCAAATCGCTAGAGACAGGGGTCGCCGGCAACAGTCTTTAACTTGACTCCGGTAGTAAAAGAAATTAACTCAAACGAAATTACATAATTGGTCAGTCGCGATCATGGAGTCAAGCGGAACGGATCCCGCACCTATTCCTAAAATTAACGAACCCATCAATCTGGTAACCGGGGTATTCTTAAAATCTGTTCACTACCTAGATTCGGAATTAAAGAAATGTGTTATAACTGGGATCTTCAAAAACAGAGACAACTCTCTCGGAATTTTATTCAAGGGGAGAAACGGTCTAGTTTACTGGTCATATGACCTATTCTGCCAATTTTACAGCAAATTCAATGAAATAACGCTATCGCTTGAAAATAAGAGTAGAATAATTGTAAACGAGGGAACCTATAGTATAAAGGTGTCCCCAGTGTTTGGTAATCATTGTGTGTTCATCTCTGATGGAGATCACTCCCTAGCTCTAGGCACCACCGAATGGTATATGCTGTTAAATAATTTATCGCTAATATCTCGGTCTCTTTTACAGTTGTTTTATATTGAAAACGAGATTAAAGCTTTTATCGATCAAGTTATATCGGGTAATGAAATTCAATCGGATCAGTTACCATCGTATTTGTGTGACCGTTTAGTAGACGAAATTTTACCTTACACCCGGTGGCCGAATGGAGGCCGTAGTTGAATTTCACGGGTTCAAAGACAATAATAATGAGTTTATTGTAAAAGAGCTGGCCATTGTAGGGAGATCGTATAGAACACAGATAGTGTTCCGATCTCCTTACAATTTCAACAGATTAAATGAAAAAATGCAGAGAACAGCTAACTGGCTGACTCACCACTTCCACAGGATAAAGTGGGAAGATGGTGAAATGCCATTCAGTAAGAAACTGATGCGTTCTCTGCTAAAACCCTTTGATGTTATTCATACAAAGGGAAGTGAAAAAGCTCAATTTCTAAGGAACTTCCATAATAATGTAATAGAAATTTATGAAAAACAAAACACAGTCACAGTAGACTGTATTATACATAAGAATAATAATAAAAAGTGCGCTATAGCTTCTGCTGAGTACCACATCCGGGATCTATCCCGGGTGAACTCTTATTGAGTTGGCACCCTCGTCTATCAGGCCGGGGTAAGACCTTATAAGACCAGGGACAGAGGTTATACAGGTTGGCCTAAAAAACCGTAAAACACTGCGTTTCCCTGTATGTGCTCGGGAAATGCAGAAGTTGAGATGCACAATAAAAAAATACATAAAAAGTAAAAAATACAAAAATAAAAAGGGAGGTAGCATTTTTGTAATGGAGTGGCTACCACCGTAGGTTGCGATGGTTGGGGCAACCTACCCCAGAGGTTAGGCCTCCGGGGGAAGCTCTGGGTTAACAAAAAGAACGCGCCTACAACTGTACGGCCTGGCATACATGCCTACCGTGGTGTGGAAAACAGTTGAAAACAAAGGGAGTAACGAAAAGTTACTCCCTTCGAACCGCAAAAATAATTTTTATCAAAAAATAAGAAATCAGAATAATATTTAATAATAGAAACACAAGGGTAACGAAACGTTACCCTTCGAACCGCAAAATAATTTATATCAAAAATAAGAAATCAGAATAATATTTAATAATAGAAACACAAGGGTAACGAAAAGTTACCCTTCGAACCGCAAAAATAATTTTTATCAAAAAATAATAAATCAGAATAATATTTAATAATAGAAACACAAGGGTAACGAAACGTTACCCTTCGAACCGCAAAATAATTTATATCAAAAAATAAGAAATCAGAATAATATTTAATAATAGAAACACAAGGGTAACGAAACGTTACCCTTCGAACCGCAAAAAATAATTTATATCAAAAAATAAGAAATCAGAATAATATTTAATAATAGAAACACAAGAGTAACGAAACGTTACCCTTCGAACCGCAAAAAATAATTTATATCAAAAAATAAGAAATCAGAATAATATTTAATAATAGAAACACAAGGGTAACGAAACGTTACCCTTCGAACCGCAAAAATAAGAAATCAGAATAATATTTAATAATAGAAACACAAGGGTAACGAAAAGTTACTCCCTTCGAACCGCAAAAATAATTTTTATCAAAAAATAAGAAATCAGAATAATATTTAATAATAGAAACACAAGGGTAACGAAACGTTACCCTTCGAACCTACAGAAAATAATAGGAGTAAAAATAAAATGGAAATACACTCACCAGGGCCAGTTGTGTAATCTGTGCCACAATTGTGGCACAGATATCTTACGCGCCAATGGGTTTTAACACTGGCGCGTAACACAGGGGATATACATAGATGGTATCGCACCACCAATGTTGGGACCACCTGTATAGGGTGGCCCCTATAGCAAATTCCCTGAACCCATACGGGGAACAGGGAATGTTCAAAAACGTCAAACTCAACGCAAGTGTGCTGTTGCATGGTTTAGCACAGAATAAGGATAAAAAGAGATGGCTAACCCAACCACTCTTCCCCCACCACTACTAACCTTATCGCAAGAAGTGTTCCAGCCAGCCGGTGGAGAAGTGCATATTGCACCGGTAACAATTATAAAAAAACAACCACCTGTATTCCACCCGGGTTAATTCCCCGGATGGAATACAAATGTGGTAATTTATAGTTACAAATGGTGCAATATGCACCGTGTGAGGGCAGAAGAAGAGACATGTAAAAATAGGGCTCAAGTAGCCCTCAAACACAATAACGTCTAAGCACGAGAACATCTCACCACCGACTGATCACAGCCACTTCCGCGCTGATAAAAAATTTACACTCACCATTATCGGACAGCTGGTACTGAAGCATGACCCGAATTTGTATTCCCGGATCCCGCACAAAAAGACTAAGTAAACACATGTATACTTCGTTTAGCTGGTCCATGTTAAATAATATGAAATCCCACCTCTCCATTATTTTACAGCAAACTGACTGTCCGGCTCCACACACTCTAGGTATATGGGAAGTGGTGGGGGAAACCAAAATAATAACTATAGTACTCACCCCAGATTCGTCACTGCTATACACGTAGCAATCACATGGGATATCCCTAAATACTAATATTTGGCGTTCACAGATTGGACAGGTTCCAGGATTAGTCAGTATTTTGAAAGTTGACTTATAACTACACTCGTCACATTCTGAATGTGTGAAGAATTTAAATTTACATTTTTGAAATAAAGGAATGTAGTGGGATCTAACTATTGTAAATTTTTTTAATTGTTCTTTTAGATCTGTAATTATTGAATTTGGTAAAACATTTTTGAATTGATTAGTGATATGGTAAGGTGTGGGAAAATCTAGACAAATACTATAAAGACACAATTCGTACAAACTCAACGGTGACGCCATAACCAACTGATCAGGGGAAAGCGGAGGGGTAGTAAGATTGGGGGTAGGTGGGGTTTACTAGCCTTGAATATGGTTGGACAGCTGATAACTGTAAAAGAGGGGGTATGTGTATAAATACAGGCCACCCTATGTACCAATTCAGATATGCTCTTTATTGTGCTTAATATGGTATTATTCGTATTAGTGTTACTTGCGCTTCGAACCGCTGCTGCAGACAGCGACGAAGAAAACATCCCTCCACAGGTAATAATTTTTTATTTTATTGAAGATACTTATTTTAACTATTATATATCAATACAAATAGGTTCTATCAATTGTTTTTATTTTTAGGGAAGTTCACAACAACCACTCAGTCAGGACATGTTTTTTGCGGATGACTTGGATGTCCTTGTTTTACAGGTAAATATATTTAGACTTTATAAGCAAATACCCTCTAAATTAATATTTTTATTTATAACTAATTTAATTCAACATTTGCAGACGGGGTCGGAGGTATCAAGTATCTCTAATGTGTCTCAGGAGCTAAGGCAAATATCTCAGGTGGGTTCATTGAGTATATATCATTTTTCTTTTTAGTTTTTAGCAATAACAGTTAGTAATACAACTGAAAGAAATATTATTTATTTCAGGAAGAGTTTGACGGGCGACTAACTCAGATGATAAGACTCTCTGGGGTTAGTAGCAATGGAAGTTCTAATGGGAGATATATACATGTTTCCCGCACATTTTTACAGGACGGATCGGTTCTTGTAAGACACCATTTGGTTAGTATAAAGTAACACTAATTGTTATAATTACTTTTAATTATTAGAGAAAATATAAGTTATAGTTATGTTTTTTTATTTTAGGAAAATGATGGGATAAATCCTGAGGAAATCCGACGTGAACTATCACAAGTAAGTACTTTTAATATTTAACTATCAAGTTT
The DNA here is from genome assembly GCA_030545055.2 of Neoaliturus tenellus. NCBI lineage: Eukaryota > Metazoa > Arthropoda > Insecta > Hemiptera > Cicadellidae > Neoaliturus > Neoaliturus tenellus. Next base: position 268,286 of record JAQYXR010000053.1, on the reverse strand, counting down.
AGTTATATCCTATTCCTAAATTCTAAGTACAAATTTACTTTTTATTTTTACAGTGGCAATTGCCAGCGCCTCCTATTCAAAGGACTCCACAAAGAATACAGGTAAGGAACATTCTTTCTTTTGTAAATTATCTTTATGTTTTAATTATAAATTAATTTTTTGTTTTGTTTTTAGGACATGAGAGATCGTTCGCCAATAAGACGACCGCCTTCACCGACACCGGCATCTACACCCAATAATGTAAGTAAATATTGTTTAATTTTTATCTAAAGTTTTTTTTTTATCAAATACCCATAAAGTAATTTTATGTTTTTTTTTTTTTATTTTTAGATACCAAGTCCACCCCAACCCTCCCCTGAGGCACCCCAGACACCGGCATCTTCACCCAATAATGTAAGTAAATATTGTTTAATTTTTATCTAAAGTGTTTTTCTTTATTTTTTTATTATATACCCATAAAATGATTTTATATATATTTTTTAGATAGAAGACGAGTTCACATTCCCTACCCAGAGGATATTCCCTGAAGAAGAGAGGAGACCAACCCAACCCTCCCCTGAGACACCCCGTCACCCCCGAGTAAGTTCACACATTATAGAGTTATTAGATTAGTTTACATTATTATTTGCTATATTAATTTATATTATTATTATTATTATTTTTAGATTGCCATTTTGGAGGAGAGAATGACCGGTGAGCTACGTACCAGCCAGCCCAGTGCTAGACCATCAAGGAGATATGTGCCACAAACGGTAGGTTATTTAAAATATTACTCTTTAATAATAGTTTCTACACTAGCTATTATTTCTATTAATACAGTTTTAATGTTTCAGAATGAGAGTTTCCAGTTAACAGGGGAACAATATTTTCGCAACCAAGAATGGCAAATTTTAAATTATCGGGGAAGACCTGGGCAGTTTCCACCCCCACCAAGCTACCAGCCTCTAGAATCAGTAAGTTTAATAATTTTATTATTATTGTTTATGTTTAACTATAATTTTTTACAAAAATATTTTCTCTAATTGTAAAATAACGTTTTAGGTTGCTGCACAAGAAACAATAAATAATTGGTTAGAATATTTTGGACCTACATCAGAGACAGGAATTTACGTTTTTCAAGAACAAATTGTAGTAAATGGTATTCGTTGGAGGCGATACACCCTCATGGTAAGAATATATATCTACAATAATATAACTTGTTTTTTATTGTTTTAAAACAGAATAAAATATATACACTATACCATACCCTTAATATACTACAAATAATAACTAATATACTTTGTTTTCAGCGAGGTGATAATATGGTTAACCCAGAGAGATATAATCCCAGAGTTGGGGGTCCTACCGAACGCACAATTGAATACAACTCAACTGTTCTCCAGGTAATCATGTTTTTATTTTTCAGCGAGGGGGCGAGGTATTCTTTCCAACGGAATTAGAGGTGGCTGACTATTTCAGACTCGGTAGACGACCTTACCAGATAGTTAATTATGTTATTGAACAGAATACTGAGGCTCTTCAGGTAATTAGTTTTTATTTGTTTTTTAGAGAGATAGGAGAATATACATAGCACCTAATTGGGAAATTCAACTTAGGAGAACAATACCACCCCTAGCAAGAACAAACACTGTAATCGAACAAAACTCAACTGTTCTCCAGGTAATAGGGGTTTTCTTCTTTCATAACATTCCTATTTCATTTCTTTCCTATTTAATAGATATACCAATAACAATATACAGCTATAAATTTAATATACGATTGTATTGTTTTCAGGCATTGGTGAATACTGTCTCCCCCGAGGCACCCCAAAATAATATGGTTAGTAATTCACATATATATAATTTGAAACTTTAATTGTTTTAAGGTTTAATAATTTAATATTTTAATTTAATAAATTTGTTATAGAATTTGAGCTGTTCTGAAGCTATGCCTTCGGGGGAGGGGCCACTCTGTAGAGGGTGTCAACGCGAAGAACGTCTGATTCATCTCAGACGGAGAGCTTTGTTTCAGGTAAAAACTACTTATAGTAATTTTGGTTTTAATAATTATTAATTTTTTTCTTACTTGTAAAACAAGAGAGTTTAAAACACTCACCTTATGTTACAGAACGCTGAGCAGTCCTCCACAAGGGCAGACAGTCGGGCAGTACTCCAACTTGCTCTGGTTCGAGCGGAACTCCGGGAAATAACAGCAGTAGCGTCCCAAGTACTAGGCACAAACACATCACAAGCACTGGATGTAGCTCCAGTTATATGGGCTTACATAAGGTCGACCCTGGAGCATATTCTATCAGTTCAAGGTCCGGTCATCGCTGACCATCTGCACTACTTCAGAAACAACACGATAACAACGGAAAGTCCACGGAATATCCAATGCCATGTGTGTATGGCCGCACTACCTACGACAGCTTTACAGCCCTGCGGACATGTCGTATGTCCTGAATGTTCAATTCGTCTTTTCCGCTGCCCACACTGCAGGCAGACCATCACCGGTCGTTTAAATTTATATTTTTAATTTTGTAAAATAAATATCATTCTTTAAATTTACTGTTTTTTAATTAATTCTCCTAACAATCTTAACACTCATAGAATTTTACACTTACAACACATCTTACTACACAATCACACAACAAGCACTAAACATCTCACTGCACACAACACAACACACACACACTACACAACTACATCACAATAACACAACACGCACTACACAGCCACTACACGATAACACAAACAACGCACAGACATCACACTACGCAACACGAACAGTCCAAGGACCGAGACGAACTGAAGGTAGAAGGTACTCTTCCAACAAACGATTGGTAAAAGGTCATGTTCCCACGGAAAAGATCTTCTCACGGAAGAAGAGGGGCCACTCAATATCGTGACTCCATCAGTCACGAAACCCATCAGGACTGTAATGGGTTTATAGCAGTCCTAATGGAACTGCCTCTAACAAATTATAATGCCTGGCACAACCTCAAGAGCTGAAACTCTCTACCTCTACCACGGACTATACCTTATAGTGTATAACATATAATATAGTATATACCTTATAGTATATGGTTTATAGTGTATACTTTATAGTAAATGGTATGAGTTGGTAACACTGCAGGGAAATTGCAGGGAAATTTGGGGAATCCCTGGGGGTTGGCAACCCTGCTGATTTTTTTTCCCGCGCTTTTCCGATCAGCTGATTTTCCGATCAGCTGATTTTCAAGGTCATTTTGTTTTAAGTCTGTGCCACTTCTACTCGAATAACGTCTTTTGAGTGTAAGAAACTAAAATGATTAAATCAAGCTTAACTGAGAATCGTGACGAAAATAAATATAAAATCTGGTGAACGGTCGTTCCGGACAAACCGTGACAGGTTGGCCGGTGAGAATAAAATTTAACTAGACTTTAGAGGAACGAAATAAAGTGGTAAAATCGATGTGGTAATTTAGAAAAACTGATTTTAAATTAAAGTGGAAAAGAAATATGAACGAAAACTAATATTCTAACCGGATAGAACGTACCGGGGAGAATTCGAAATAACGTGTACGGAGCTCGTCGTGCTTACTCGTCTCGTAATCGGTAGGAGAATAATCTTTCCTCACGAGGTCAGAGCTTTCCTTCCCCCACCACGGTCGGAGGAATCAGCTGGTTAAAATGACGTCAAATTGAACTTCCGGCGTTTGACGAAAAAACTGCGGGCTCACCAGCTGATGCGAAGAAGAAGAAGTATCACTGACGTCGTGACGTCTGCCGGGTCTCAACAAACGCTCTTTGAGGTTATGTTTTTTTTTTCGTTGAAGTAGGTTCGGGTTTCGGCAGTTATTTACGTAGATTATGGCTGAAATAAAAGTATTCAAGTGTATTTAATGAAGGCTACTTGATGTCAACAGTGATGGTGATTAATTATAGTGAAATCTGTGATGTTTAATAAAATGTTATTATGCCGGTCCTAGGGTTGGGCTGAGGCCAAGTTCATCTGCTCTCAATCTGCTCTCATTGCTTTTGAGTTCTGTCAAAGATCTTGTATCTAGCTCACTGACTGTCCCAGCTAACAGCAATAACCTTGACCCTGGAACGTGCCTAACCTCTGTTTCTGTTGTTCCCTTCAATTTTAAGTGAAGACCCATTGTTCCTACTAATGTGATTGACACTGTAAATAGTTTTAAGTCTATAGTGAGATGCACGAAAATAGTCCGATGGAAATTTTAACAGCTGTGTCCCCCCTCACCCCCTCTCGCCCTGCAATGTTGTCATTTATGGTTATGTTTACCATTTGTAATACAGTATAAAAATGTGTTTCAGGATAAATTTGGCAACATTGTATTGACTCTCATCGGACTATTTTCGTGAATCCTACTATAGTAAGAGTAAGGACATTTATGACATGTCTGTTGATCTATTGAAGAGATGTGTTCACATTGTTGCCCACTTGATTGCTGATATTGTTAATTCATGTCTAAGGGATGGTACTTTTCCTAGCACATTAAAGATCAGCAGAACTGTCCCAGTATATAAAAAGGGAATTAGGGAATGTGTATCCAGTTATAGGCCAATATCTATTATCCCTGTCTTTGGTAAGATTTTTGAGGCCCTCATGCTCGAGCAGCTATATGTTTACTTTGAAGAGCATCGCCTTCTTGCTCCTGCCCAGTATGGCTTCCGCAGAGGGAGATCCACAGTGGATGCTGTGTACTCTCTTTTTCGGACAATCATTAACTCTTTCGAAGCAAAAAATTCAACGGCCGTTGTTTTGTGTGACATATCACGTGCCTTTGATTGCGTGTCACATACGCTTTTGATCACTAAACTAAAGAGGTACGGGGTACGAGGCGATGCCCTTCGAATCCTCAGGTCCTATCTCACACATAGGTCCCAAATTGTAAACTGAAACAATGGTAGTTCCTCTCCCCTCCATACTGAGCATGGTGTCCCACAGGGCTCCATATTGGGCCCCTTTTTGTTCATTGTTTTTATCAATGATATCTATTACAGGCTAGCAGGAGGTGTTCTCCTTTACGCTGATGACACCACCCTCTTCTCTAGCAACATCAATTTCTCTGTCGCTAGAGCAGATGTTCAGAGGCTATTGGATGTTGCTTCTGGGTGGTTCCGTAGTAATAATCTGTCACTTAATGACTCTAAGACTCAATCTATTTCCTTTAAACTTTGTAATGCCAGTTATGATGATGATCCTGTCAATTTGCTAGGCTTCACGCTTGATCCCCAGCTCACTTGGAATGAGCATGTTGAGTCAGTGAGCAAGAAACTTAGTAGAGTGTTGTATTTATTGAGACGCCTTAAGATAGATATGCCTCCTGCATTTGTGAGAATTGCTTACCATGCTTTTTTTCATTCCCATATTTTGTATGGCTTGAGACTCTGGGGACATTCCTCCAGGGTCACCAAAGGACTTTTGCTGCAGAAGAAGGCTGTGAGGATCCTGTGTGATGCCTGGCACCTTGAACACTGCAAGCCTCTGTTTGTTAATCAGAAAATCTTGACAGTGCATAGTGCCTACATATTTCAGTGTTTGGTTGAAACAAAGAAAATCGAAGCCAACCTCCCTCAAAATTGTGATGTCCACACCTATGTAACTAGAACAATCTAAATCTATTTAGGAATAGATGTAGGCTGAGCAAAACTCTAAATTGTTTTCCTGTTCTAGGTATAAGGCTATTTAATGCCACACCTGTACAAGTGAGGCAGGTTCACCCAAAGCGCTTTGAAGCTGTAGTAAAGGCCTGGCTGTTAAACAATCCCTTTTACGAAATTGATGAATACTGGGAAGCTGACCTGCATGGAATGCTGAATTATGTATGAACCAAGTAGCCTGTGGAGTGAAAATGGACCAAAGTAACTGCTTGTATTTGCTGAGTTTGACTTTGTGCATGGTGTGGCATGGTGTGATGTATTTATTTGCTTTTGCTTGTTTGTTTTTTTTCTCATTTTTGTATTTTAGCTTAGTGATTGAACAAGGACTGTGTTTGTAAGTCAAGAGGACTTAAAATTCTGTTAATTTGACATGGCCTATTACTTTTTGTTTAACGGCCAAATAAAATGATTTAATGATTTAAATGCCTAACTAAAGCCTATAGCCCAGCCTATCATGTGTTCTAGTCTTGAGCGTTTGTTTACATAGAGACGTTTTTACCCCTCCAAAAATATGACACCTTACACCCCCTACGAACTTCGGCAAAAAAAGAAAAAAAGTTCTCTTACGTCGGGGTTACGGTGCGAACGGCGTTCGTCATGAAGAGGAAAAAGATAAAGCGGTCCACGTTTGGAAGAAAGTACGTCACGAGGACACTGAAAGCCCACCAAGTCTACTTGTTACAGACAGAGAAAAACGAAACGAAAAACGTACTCCGAGAAAAGAAAGAAATCTTCGAAAGAAAAGAAACAAAACGAAAAAGCCCATCCGGGGAAACAAAACGAAAACAAACTTCTAATCTGCAACCGTGCGTTGGTGGTAGGGCTTCAGGTCTTTGACGTGAACGATGTGCGTCGTTTGTGTCTGAACGTCTTTCACCTCGTAAAGGTTTGCTCCCTGACGTCCTGTCACTTCACATGGGCCACCAAACTTGGGCGCTAGTTTGCCCACGATGGCATCCGTTGCTGAAGAGAGTGTGTGCAGGCGACGCAACACTCGATCTCCCTTCTTGTACGTCACCTCCCGACGTCGGAGGTTGTAGTACTTTGCCTGCTGGTTGTACGCGGTCTTGAGGTTCTTGTGTGCCTTCTCGTAGATTCGTCGAAACTCCTGAAGACGCTTCTGGTGAGTTTCTTCTGCCGAGGGTTCGTCACCCTCAGTCACCTGCTGCAGGGTAGGCCCCGAGATCGCGTTGGGCACCTTAAGTTCACGACCAAGGCACATCATCGCCGGCGTATACCCCGTAGAATCGTGGACGGCGGTGTTAATGGCAAATTGAAATTCACCAAGATGGAGATCCCACGACCTATGATTCTCCTTAACGAATTGGGAGATCATGGTCTTGACCACCCGGTTTGCACGTTCCACCGGGTTTGACTGTGGGCTGTACGGCGCCGTGTTAGTAAAGCGGATGTTCCAATCGGCTGCCAAGTTCTTAAAGAGGTTTGATACGAACTGAGTCCCGTTATCAACGATGATCGATTCCGGGGCTCCGTAACGCAGTAGCACCTCTTTAGTTTTTGCGGTGACGTTCTTGGCCGTAGCGTTTCCGATTGGACACAGTTCAACCCACTTACTAAACGTGTCCTGGATCACCAGCAGGAATCGATGACCTCTACCTGACCTGGGTAACGGGCCTACCAGGTCAGTAGATACGCAGTACCAGGGGCCTTTTGGGCTCCTGAAATACATTTTCCCTGCTGGTTTTTCCTGCGCTACTTTGTACTTCTGGCAGGTATCACAGGACCGCACGTAGCTCTTCACATCTTTTCGCCATCCAGGCCAGAAATATTCTTCTCCGATTCGACGAAGGGTCTTCTTAACACCGAGGTACCCGGCTGTGGCGACGTCGTGATTTTGTGGTAACACCGCTTCTATCTGGTCCGGAGGTACAAACATCTTCCAGAGGAGGTTATTGTCACCTCTTCTCTGGGACGAGCGATAAAGGCGGTTTGAGACAATCTGGTAACGTTTGTGGCGGTTTGGATGCGTGGTCACCGCCGCAAACAGGTGGTCGTACCACCCCAGTTGTTCGGGGTTGTCAGGAGCGTCGGCCGTTGATGAAGACTCAGATTTTCCGTCGGGCACATCTTCAATGGGAGTCTGCTTCCGGCTTGGGCGTTGCCCTCGTCGCTTCCTCGTCACGTTTGCAACTTCCAGAGTAGGAGACGGTGAGTCGGCGTGGTCGGGTTGGTCACCGTAGTCAACGGGCTGTCTTGAAAGAGCGTCCGCAACTCGGTTTAAAGTTCCCTTCCGATACCGGATCTCGAAATCGTACTGCTGCAACTCCATCACCCACCTAGCCAATCGTCCGCTTGGCTCATGGAGTTTCATGAGCCATCTCAGCGCGACGTGGTCGGTTACCGCGATGAATTTGTAGCCTTCGAGGTACGGCTTGAATTTTCGGACCACCCAAACCATCGCGAGGCACTCCTTCTCGGTCGTCGTGTAGTTCTTCTCCGGGTCCGTGAGCAAGCGACTGGCGTACGCGATGACGACCTCCTTACCCTCTCTGTCCTGAGTTAGAGCAGCGCCTAATCCCGTATTCGACTCGTCGACCTGCAGGACGAAAGGCACGGAGAAGTCCGGACAAGCCAGTATGGGAGTGGAAGCAAGACGGCGTTTGAGCTCCTCGAACGACGCTTCCTGCTCCGATCCCCACCGCCACCGTGAGTTCTTCTTCAACAACTGCCTCAGCGGTGCGGTTACATCGGCAAACTTATCGACGAAACGACGGTACCACGACGCGAGACCGAGAAAACTCCGAAGCGTTTTGGCATTAGAAGGGTGTGTAAACTCTTCGATGGCACGCACCTTCTCCGGATCAGTCGAAATACCCTCACTGTTGATGACGTGTCCGAGGTACTTGAGCTCCTTCTTGCAGAAGTTGCACTTCTCCGGGTTTAACCGTAGACCCGCCTTTCGAAGGCGTTCGAAGACCACCCGGAGAGACTGCAAGTGCTCCTCGAACGTGGCAGATACAACAACGAGGTCGTCGATTTAAGCGAAGACCTTCGGCTCTAGCTCAGGTCCGATGACCTTATCGAGGAGCCTTTGGAAGGTCGCTCCGGCCGAGTGGAGGCCGAACGGCATCACGGTGAACTGGAAGAGGCCCAGTCCTGGGACTGTGAATGCCGTTATCGGTCGGCTCTCCTTCGCCAACGGAACTTGCCAATAGCCCTGTTTAAGATCCAGGGTACTGATGTATCGCGCCTGCCTCAGTTTCTCGAGAATCGCGTTGATTCTGGGCAGCGGATACGCGTCGGGGATAGAGCTATCGTTTACGCGGCGCATGTCGATGCAGAAACGATATTTCCCGTTGCTCTTCCTCGTCAGTACCACTGGCGAACTCCAGGGGCTATCTGACGGTTCGATGATTCCGTCGCGGAGCATGGTCGCCATCTCCTCGTTGATGATTGCTTGCATCGCGGGGTTCCTTGGGTAGTACCACTGTTTACCGGGGACGGCGTTGTCTTTGAGCCGTATCGTGTGCTCTGCCAACGTCGTCTTCCCCTCAACAGCGTCAAACAATGGCAACTCGTGTCCCAAGAAAGCCTCAAGCCTCGTGTCTTCGTCGGCGGTCAACAGCTTAAAGCGTTTACGTCGCGGGTAGGGTCGTCAAGTGTAGAAGCGTCATCGTCGGATATTAGGTGGGTATCGTCGTCGTCGTCGAGTACAGGTGTCTCGTCGTCATCGTCGTGGTCGAGTGTCAGGGCGTCGTCGTTATCGAGGCGTACTTGTATGAGGTTGATGCACCTCATACCAAAAGTACTACCTCTGTCGTCAATCCGGGGACGAATATGGCGTCAAGGGCATAACGTCGGCCGTTAACCTCGCAGTCGACGCGATAGGAGTCGGCGACTCGGCAACTAGAGCCATCGGCCATCCGCAGCTCCACCCTCTTTACGTTGGGGTTTATGCCGCTGCTGCGGAGGTGCTCTTCTGCTCGAGGTCCTATCAGGTTGACCACGGAGCCGGTGTCGACGAGGGCCCGAAACGTCTCGCCCTCGATCGTTACGACGGCAAAGGGTCGAGTGTCGCTGGGGTTTTCCACGGTACCAACGGTGCCAGTGAACGCCTTTACGGCCTCGAGCCATTTTCCCCACTCCTCGGAGGTCGTGCGCTGTTTCGGTGCGGGCTCAGGGGACCTCCGGCCGACTGAGTCCGGCTCCCGTTTCCCGACTTACAACGGCATCGGCGGGTCAAGATGCCTTCCCGCTTGCACCAAAAGCATTTTAGTACTTTTGGTTTTTCGCACTCGCGGAACATATGACCCGTCTCGTCGCAGTTCCAACAGACCAGAGCGTCGCGGTTCGGAGTCCTCGACCAGGCCCCAGCCGGGCTGGGTGACCTAGTGAGCCGGTCGTACCCCGTCTTCGCCGGTCGGTCGTGACGGGAGGGCGACGTGCCTCGGGGCGAGTCGTCACGGAAAGTCACCCGTGACTGACGTCGGTCACCCGAGGTTTCTCTCGGTTTGGAGTGAACCTCGGGTTTGGCGACGCTACCAAGCGTGTCTTGGCCCACGCCCGCGCTGTCGTAGGCCTTGTCCGACTTCCGTTTGTGGACGTAAGCCGTTTCAGACACTAGCGCAAGGGAAGGCGACGGCGGCGGACGGAAGCTCTGGCGGCTTCGCAAGTACGACTCGTAGTCTTCGGCCCGCTCCATCAGTCCTTCCAGTGTGCCAAAGTCACCGCGACGAACCATGACCTTATATTCCGGGCGCATGTTGCAGTAGATTAGGTCGAGTTTGGCTTGTTCGGAGAAAGTGCCGCTCCGGCGGATCAGGGTTGTAATAGCCGTGACGTAGTTGGGAATCGACTCGCTCTCACCCTGAGTCCGCTTACGAATTTCTTGGTCCAAATCGTGCCGATATCCCGGCGGTAGGAATTGGGCCTCAAAGCTCCGTTTGAAGTCGGCGAACGAGTGCCACTGGTCCTTGGTGTTTCGGTACCAGAGAAGCGCCATACCTTGCAACAGTTCCGGCATCACCCGCAAAGTTTCGTCTGGAGAGATCGAGTAAGCGGTGGTCAGCTCCTCCAATCTCTCCAGGAAGGAAACTGCGTCCTTCCTCCCGTCGAACCGCAAGTTCCACTTGCGAACCAAGTTGCAAAGCTTCGGAAAATCGTATGCAACTTTGGTTCCACTCTGAACGTGAGGGTTGTGTGCAGTGGAAACCGTTGGAGGGAAGCGAGGATCGTAGTAGTGCGATGGCGGATGGGTCGGAAGGAAAGGAGGACCGTATCCCGGAACGAAGTGTCGGGGCGGCTCGTCGCGCGTCGTGACTGTTGGCCTCGGCAGGCCGGCGTAGGGCGTCGGCTCGCGAAACCGTTCGCTGTACGTAACATCGGGCAAGAGTGTAGGACGTGCTGCCGTACGCGGTGGGGCTAAATGGAAGTCTGGGTTACGTGATAACGAATCACCCGAGACTGCCTCCTTCCTCGTAATCGACACTAGAGTCCGGCGAACGGCTTCCGAGTCCGCGTTCGGCGAAAGGCCCAGAATTTCCCGGATGCTAGCGAGCTCGTGCATGATCGGTGCGGGAGGCACTAGCCATTGGGCTGCTGCGGCCGGTGGCGGCCAACTCGCAGCTTGTTTTGATAAATTCCCATGTCGGACCTCATCGTCGTGACCAGGTGGATGAACCACGAGGGTCGGTATCTGCGCACCCGAAGTTGGAGCTATCGATGGCAGCGAGCCGTCAGCTAAAAATGGGTTTTTCCAAAAATCGCAGAACCGTTTCCGCAACTCGGCCACGGTGCCTTCCGTGTTGAGATTAAATTTCGCCATTTCCGCGACCAACTGAGTTTTGTCTAGCTCGTGGATCCACCCGACACGAGAATCTTCCAGTGGGGACTTGTCTGCCCTGCCCGGTGGCAATTGTACTTGAGCCGTTGTCGTAACCGCCGTCGTCCCATGCACCAAGACAGACAAAGTCGCTGTCTCGGTTGTCAGGGCCATCGTCGTCGTAGGGTTCGTTTTCATGGTTTTGTCGGGGTCCTTACTACCGGTGTTGTCGCGCTCGATGACGTTGAACGCCAACAAAAGTTTAAAAGGTCGTAGGAAAAGCTCTAAGTTCTTCATGATATTTGTTTCTGGTAAACATCAAAATAGGTTTTAAAAAAGAGGTCCCTGTTCGGTGGCGCCAAAAATGTGACGTAATTCCGGAGAAGGGAAAAATTAAATAACGTTGCGAATGGTTTCCCCCCTTCGGAAATACGTCACCGGGAAAAATGCCGCGGATAATCTCAGACGGAGATAAAAATAATTCCAGGGGTCGATTAAATTAATTGCGGATTAGAAATAATTTTGAACGATGCCAATTAAGAATTTAGAAATTAAACGCCCAGGGCTCAGAACCCAACCGTAACTAAAATAACGATCAATTATAAGTGTTGGGAGTGTTCATCCTTGCCCTCGAAAAAGATTTTGGAATTTTACGTAAACTAAAGGTTTAAAAGTTTTAATTAATTAATTAACGTTCGCGAGTAAATGATTCGTAGTCCTCACCCAAATATAAGAATATATTTGGGTTACACTAGGCCGTCGCCAGACGACGCAGGCATGCGTGCCTGTCCTAAGATGAAAATTAACAGACGATATCTTGAAGAAAAAACGAATAACGTCTTTTGAGTGTTAGAAACTAAAATGATTAAATCAAGCTTAACTGAGAATCGTGACGAAAATAAATATAAAATCCAGTGAACGGTCGTTCCGGACAAACCGTGACAGGTTGGCCGGTGAGAATAAAATTTAACTAGACTATGGAGGAACGAAATAAAGTGGTAAAATCGATGTGGTAATTTAGAAAAACTGATTTTAAATTAAAGTGGAAAAGAAATATGAACGAAAACTAATGTATTCTAACCGGATAGAACGTGCCGGGGAGAATGCGAAATAACGTGTACGGAGCTCGTCGTGCTTACTCGTCTCGTAGTCGGTAGGAGAATAATCTTTCTAGGGATGAGCATCGATAGAAAAACATCGATGTTGACCATCGATGTTAACATCGAACTAAAACATGTTTTTATGAAAATCCCGAATTTTGTAAAAAAAAGGCTGTTGGATAAAAACGTCAATCTTTTAGTGAAAATTCCGTAGTTTTGTATAAAGGATAGGTAAACCACAATGACACACAACAAATTTAAATCAAACTTGATCAAAAATGTATTTATTTCGTCATTTTTAATAGTTACAAATTACGATTAATGGATTATTGCTGCCTCCTCTCACTCCCAGCTCCATAAAATTTCGTCAATTGAGTGAAGAAATACTACTTTTGAAATAAGTCGCGTCCCTAGAGACTCTCCACAGTCTCCACTATAGTAGTGTATAGTAACAAAATTAATTTTTATTTTGTGAGTAGGTTTTTTTTACAAACTTGGTAAAAATAAAACTAACAATTTCGTTTTTTTACGACTAGAAATATGAAACAGAAAAAAACATCGTGTATTGTAAAATTTGAAAACAATCGATGTAAAACATCGATGTACGATAAACATCAGTAACTCACTATCGATGGCAAAAACATCGAACATCGAAAGGAAAACATCGATGTTTCGAAAACATCGGCCATCGATGCTCGATGCTCATCATTACGAGGTCAGAGTCAGAGCTTTCCTTCCCCCACCACGGTCGGAGGAATCAGCTGGTTAAAATGACGTCAAATTGAACTTCCGGCGTTTGACGAAAAAACTGCTGGCTCACCAGCTGATGCGAAGAAGAAGAAGTATCACTGACGTCGTGACGTCTGCCGGGTCTCAACCTCAACAAACATAGAAGAACTAAAACAAAACTTCAAAGAAAACAGTTCTAAACAGGATCTAGACAGCTTAATTGAAGAATATTTGCATGAATTCTTAAATGAAACTGAGGACAACCCTGACTCCCAAAAAGGAAATATGGATATAGAGTATGTAAAAGGTGAAAACACCTCATGACATCAGTCATGGGCTAAATCAAAATTAAGAACAAATCAACCCAAAACCAACCAATTAAAATGGCTTTAACAGTTACTATTAAAAAACTTAACATATTTCAGTGGAACTCTAGATCATTACCACCAAAATGGCTAGAGTTAATCCATTTATTTGAGTTAAAAGAAATTCATTTGGGAATTATCCAAGAAACATGGCTTACAAATGAGGACAAATTGCAAAATAAAAACTACAAAATATTAAGAACAGACAGAAACGATGGCTATGGAGGAGTAGCATTTATTGTACATAAATCTATAAATTGTAAAGTAATAAAACAAATTAATACAAACTCAATACAACTAATGGGAATCAGTATTACAAATGTTGGCACACCAATCACGATCTTTAATGTCTATTGTACAAATAAAAAAATTCATCCTGGTTTTTGGAAGGAACACTTATTCAATAATGACAGTGGAAATACCATCATCTGCGGGGATCTAAATGCCCACCACACACTTTGGAATTGCACTAAAAACAACGCAAGAGGTAATGATATTGTAAATCATTACACTAATTCAATGTTTCTACTATTGAACAATGACACATACACGACCACTCCATCCCTTTACGGAGGCCAGTCAGTGATTGACTTAAGCTTTGCTACGCCCAATGTATATAGGAAACTGGATACATGGACTGTGGGTACGGATCCAATGGGAAGTAACCATTACCCAATATTTATGTCGATAGATTTAGACGAAACAAACTTGACTAGACAACCACAAAACACAATTATGAAAAGGAATTATAAAAAAGCAAATTGGCCATTGTATACTGAATTAATAGATAAAGATATGAAAAGTTGCCTGGATCTTCCCCCTGAAGAACAAGCGGGCAAATTCACGGAGATTATCTCTAATGCCGCTGATAAATCAATACCCAAAATAAAACCTATGACATGTACACCTGATAAAAAATACCTTCAAACTAAATCCTGGTGGACTAACGAGTGTTCAAAGGCCATAGCTCAAAGGAGATTAGCTTTAAAGAAATTCAAATTACAAATGAATCATGAAAATTACAATAATTACTGCAAAGCTCAACTACAAACTAGAGAAATTATAAAGGAGGCAAAAAAACAAAGTTGGATAGAAACTTGTCAAAGAATAGGAGAGAAAAAATCCACACAACATGCTTGGAAAGTTGTTAATAGGCTTAAAAATATTGGTAAAAATGAAAGTAATGGAGATGTGGAAAATAATCCTGACTTATGTGAAAGATTTTTACAATACCTTGTACCAGATTACGTCCCACATTCCCCTGAGATAAGCCTAACAATAACTAAAACACCACATAGGCCTAATACAGAGATACTTGAACAAGACTTCAATATGAATGAGTTATTGCATGCAGTAAACTCAAAAACTAAAGATTCAACTCCCGGAATTGATCAAATATCTTACTCAATGATAAAAAATTTGCCTCTAACTGCCATAGAAATTTTATTGATGATATATAATAATATATGGAACAATACATCAGCCTTACCAAAGGAATGGAAACATTTTAGAATTGTAGCCCTTCTCAAACCAAATAAAAGCAAATATGAGGAAAGATCATACCGCCCAATCTCCTTAATTCCATGTCTGATGAAAATAATGAACACACTTATCAAAAACAGAATAGAATACATGGTAGAAAAATTTCAAATTATTCCTAATACACAATACGGATTCCGTAAGAGTAGAGGGTGCGGTGATTATCTAATAAGCCTCATGTCTGATACTTACACTGCCATGTCACATCAGGAGACAACAATTATAACCTCCTTGGATATATCAAACGCATACGACAAAGTATATGTGCCAGAACTTCTAAAGAAGATGTACAGTTTCGGAATACCAGCAAAGTTCATCTCACACTGTCACAAATTTCTAACTGATAGAAAACTCTCTATTATCTTTCCAAATCACATCCACACCAGATACTCAAGCAGAGGAATTCCACAAGGAAGTGTTCTAAGTCCTATCCTGTTTAGCATCTATATAGCAGAAATAAATAGAAACTTACCTCAAAAAGTATTATCGCTACAATTTGCTGATGATGTTACAGTTTACACGTCACATAAAGACATTAACAAAGCAAAAGAAAACATGCAAGACGCTTTACAAGCTATCGAATCTACTGTCAATTCCCTACAACTAGAACTAAATACTGAAAAATGCAAAACTATGATAGTATCCAGACGTAGAACCCTAACACACTACAATCCGAACCTCTACCTAAACAACCAAGTCATACCCACAGCAAACAAAATAAAACTATTAGGCGTGATTATTGACAATAAATTGACATTTAAAGAACATGTCGAAGCAATTGCATGCCAGGGAATCAAAGACCTGAATATACTAAAGTCTCTGTCCTGTGGTAGAAAAGGCACTCACTCTGACTTTCTGCTCCAAATATACCACAGTCTTATAAGAGCCAAATTTGAGTATTGTTGTTACATATATGGGCACATACCTAAAGATACACTACGTCGATTGGATACTATTCAAAATCAAGCTTTAAGGATAATAACCGGAGCATTCACAACAACCCCGATTATAGCTCTAGAAACCGAATGCGGAACATTACCTTTGTATATGAGAAGAGAAATAATCTCGGAAAGGACAGTGTACAAAATACTCACAGACAATGATCACCCAGTATACCACAAACTACTTTACCTAAATCTAATCACAAATGTCAAGGAATATTGGACCAAAAAATCTAAACCTATGTTTATACAGAGCATTCAAAACATTGAAAAAGATTTTGATATTTGGAATGACAAAGCCTTGAGATATCCAAAACACCATGAATTAGAAATTCCTCTGCACCTTATGAAAACGAAACTTAAATTTCATCCACACCTAGAATCTGCTGTTTTTAACAAGAAAACTGACAATCCAGTCGCTATTAGGGGAGCTTTTTATGGTGATGTAAACATAACCTACAAAAATGACATTGCTGTTTACACTGATGGTTCTGTAAAGTCCTAAACTGTCACATGATTATTGCTACCTACTAGGCCTAAGTAGGGTAACGAAAATGAGACACATTATTAAGTTATAACAAAACTGGCGGAGCTAGGAAAGGAAGAAACTATGCCAGGCAACATGGCTGATCATCTCTCTGGAAGGGTCGTCTCGACAAAGGGAACAAGGGCACTGTTGGAACGCCATTCGTGATTGGTGGAAACTGAGTGTGGAGGGAAAACTCCGCCAATCGCATTTATTAATAAAAGAGCACATATACATAAGTAACGCTACAACAGTGCTGCCACATTGAGCTAAATTGAGCCCCATACACAAACCAGCAAATTGAGTACTATATCTAATATATTACATTTCCTCCCTCCTAACTTTATAGCCTATATCCAAACACAATTTTTTTTTTATTTTATTATTATTTTTTTTTTATTACACCAAGAACACTTGTTACATATCAAAATAAAGGTGACTCCTCTTCAAGCAAAATTTACAAATTCAATTTTACCACTGGCTTCCTAACTCTAGCTGGATACCTACGTTCCGAAACTACTTGTGAACTGTTATCAACTGATCGAGGGATTGATGACCGAGGTGAGTTATCATGGGTGTGAGGAGTGGATGGAGAAGGTGCACAGCTGGAGTGAGGACTAGAGCAGTCAACAACTGAGGGTGGTGCATGGTGAGGAGTGTTACAATCAGCTGATTCCCTCTCTCGCACTCTAACATCATACGGAGGCATCAACAAATCTGTCAAGTCTGTCGTCTGCTTAGACGACTCAACAATTTCACTTTGTAAACCAATAATCTGATCCACATGACGTTTCCATACTATGTCATTGCTTAATTTTACTAAATAAGTTACTGGACTTAAAATTTTGACAATTACTGACTCGACCCACTTGTTCTTGCCTCTGTAATCTCGAACAATTACAGGTTGACCAACAAAAAATTCTCTAGTTTTACTTCCCCCGTAATATTCTACTTGTTTCTCTTGATTTCTATGTACAACATCATGAAGATTTGGTCTTATTAAATCTAGACGTGACCTTAAGGGTCTATTAAACATTAATTTAGCTGGGCTCTCTTTAGTCGTGGAATGAATAGCATTACGATATGCTAACAAAAATCTATTAAGTGACAATTCAGTATCCTCCTGTTCTAACATAGCACATTTTAACCTTTTCTTAGTTACTTTTACACTGTTTTCAGCCTGTCCATTAGATGCTGGCCTAAATGGTGGTGAGAAAGTATGTCTAATACCATTACTCTTAAGAAAGTCATTGAATTCATACGAGGTATAAGGTGGTCCATTGTCTGACACTAATTGTTGTGGTAATCCAAACCTCGCAAACATAGGTCTTAACTTAGCAATTGTTTCTTTCGCAGAAGTGGACCTCACTTCCTCCACTTCTAGCCATTTACTATGTGCATCAATTACAATTAGGTACAACTTAGAATTAAACGGTCCCAGAAAATCAACATGAATTCTCTGCCAGGGACTTTTGGGATATTCCCACACATGTAAAACACTTTTAGAGGGATTTTGTCTTTCCGAAAGGCAAGGTGAGCAGCTGTTAGCTAAAGATTCTATTTCTGAATCAAGGCCTGGCCACCAAAAATACGAACGTGCCATAGCCTTCATTTTGACTATACCTAGATGTCCACAGTGCAATTCAGACAGCAATGATTTACGTAAACTTTGAGGTACGATTACCCTGTGCCCCACATTAGAATTCCCTGTTCGATCGCTAACTCACCTTGTCTTTGAAAAAACGGTTTTAAATCTTCATTTATTTCTGACCTGCTATCCGGCCACCCGTACAAGACATAACCATACACTTTATTTAACAGAACATCTTTTTTTGTTTCTTGTTTTACACAATTAAAATCTATTGGTATGTCATTCTCTTTGAAGAACTGTAAATAAGTACCTACATAGTCTAAACTATCAGATTCAAAAACAAAGTCTTTAACATTAACTGGTAGCCTTGATAGACAATCTGCATTAGCATTCGCTTTAGAGTTTACATACTTGATATCAAAGTCATAATTTGTCAAAAACAATGCATAACGCTGTAGCCTGCTAGCAGCGTATGCTGGTAATCCTTTTTTCGAACCAAAAATAGACAATAATGGTTTGTGGTCCGTTATCAATGTGAACCTTCTACCATACAAATACTGGTTGAATCGTTTAATACCATAAATAATGGCCAATGCTTCACGGTCTATGACTGAATAACCTACTTCTGCTTTGGATAAAGTTCTCGAGGCATAACATATCGGTTTTTCAGAGCCATCTTTCTGAACTTGACTAAGGACACAACCGAGTCCATAAGCTGAAGAGTCTGTTGCTAATGTAAGAGGTAACTTAGGATCATAATGCGCAAGTATTGGAGCTGAAATTAATTTACCCTTTATCGTCTCAAAAGCTCGCTTACATGACAATGACCAGTCAAAAACACTATCTTTCCTCAACAAATGGTAAAGAGGAGCAGCAATGGTCGATAAATTTGGCACATATTTACAATAATAATTGACCATGCCTAAGAATGCTTTCAGTTGGCTTACATTAGTAGGAGTAGGGGCATTAGTAATTGCATCTATCTTACTTGGAGCTGTACTCAGTCCTTCTTGGCTTATAATAAACCCTAAATACTCCACCGAGCTTTTGAAAAAGTCACATTTGCTTTTACTTACAGTTAACCCATTATCGTTTAGTCTTTTACATACCTCATTTAACCTCTCGTAGTGAACTTTTGTGTTTTCCCCGCTAACTAAAATGTCATCTAAAAAACATACTACACCTGGAATACCTGAAAGTATTTTTTCCATGATCTGTTGAAAAAGGCCTGGAGCTGACGCTACTCCATAAGGTAACCTATTGTATCTATACAACCCATACGGTGTACTAGTGGTACAATATTGCTTGGACTGCTCATCTAAATTAACCTGTTGATAGGCTTGTGATAAATCTATTTTAGAGAACTTGACACCTTTCTGTAAGGAATTGAACAATTCTTCTATTTTCGGGATTGGATGTCTATTAACAATCAAGCAATCATTAAGGGTTGAACTACGGAAATCCGCACAAATTCTTAAATCCCCATTCTTTTTGATAACAGGTACTATTGGCGTTCCCCATTCGCTATTACTTACTGGAGTCAATATTTCTTCCCTAACTAGCCTCTCTAACTCCCCTTTAACTTTGTCTTTTAGAGCATAGGGAATGGTTCTAGGCTTCAAAAACTTAGGATATACATTTTCTTTCAATTCAAGCCGAGCCGGCTCACCCTTATAACTACCTAGCTTTTCGGTGAAAACATTTGGATACTTGTTAAAAAGCTGTTCGGCTAACTTTAATTCATCATCTACTTTACAATCTATCGGTTGCTCTAACCTTACAGTCTTTACACCAACAGTTTCAGGGATTTTAATTACCACTTGCAAATCTCTAATCCAGTCTCTTCCCATTAAAGGGTTAGCTCCATTGGCAATAACATACAATGTGAGATTTTTGACCCTGTTCTCATACTTAACCTTAACAGCTAATTTTCCCATAGGTTTAATTGGGTGATTCGTATAAGAACTTAAAACTAAGCTAGTAGGCTGCAATTCAATTTCTTTAAAATTATCCTCATAACATTTTTCATTTATTACAGATACGCAAGCTCCACTATCTACTTCAAAGCTAATCATTTTGTTTTCAATTTCTAGATTAACCGTTATAGGCCTAACCCTTGTCAAACTATTTAGGTTACAATCTACAGGATTTTCAAGGGTATACAGATTAGTTAGGTCATCATTTTCAACCTCACCACTAGGCCTAGACTTACTATCAACATTGTCATACAAATTTTCTTGATGGGTATCTACATAGTTTTGTTTAGGCTTTACCATCTTATCTCTAGAAAAATGAGTAGACTTACCCCTAGGTTGAACTGGTGCCCTACACACTTTGGCTAAATGACCACTTTTATTACACTTGTTACACTTATAGGATTTAAATCTGCAACTACTCGCCTTGTGGCCTACTTTTCCACAGCAATAACATGACACTACACTTTCCTCCCCCTTGTAGTTGTTAGCTGGTCGTTGCTGGTGGTGCTGGCCATGCTGCGTCCGCTGCTTGCCGCTGCCACTGTAGTTAGACCTCCCACGGCTGTGAATCAGGTGCAGGCTGCCCCCGCCTGTCTGTTGCTGAGCTGATGACGTCAGTGTCGCTGCCTCCCGGTCCGCCATCTCCATACTAAGGGCTATCTTCACCGCCTGGTCGAATGTCAGATCTGCTTCTCCAAGTAACCTCTTTTTAATTACATCACTTCTTATTCCGCTTACTAATCTGTCTCTCAGGTAATCAGATAAACTGTCTTTAAACTCACAGTTCATTGAAAGCTCTTTCAATTGCACAATGTACTCTGCAATTGATTCACCATCTCGCTGGTTTCTATTGCTGAACTTGTACCGTTCCGTTATGATAGACGGTTTTGGGCTAAGATGTTTCTCAACTAACTGTACAATTTCTTCGAAAGATTTAGCCGTAGGCTTATCCGGTGCACATAAATTCTTGACTAGGTTGTAAGTCTTCAGTCCCATGACTGTCAATAAAGTTGAAACTTTCTTTGAGGATTTTATGTCATTAGCATCAATGAATATTTCAAGTCTTTCCACATAGGACTGCCACGTTTCTTCACTTGCATCAAACGGGCCCATGTGGCCTATTAAACCTGCCATGCTGATTTCTTCAAAAAGCGTATCTAAACACAATGGTACAATGTCTATGTCCATAAATTGAACTCCCACTACAATAACTAAAAACTTACACTGTTCAACTGTCTGCCACTTCGGAGTTGCCTTCCCAACTCAACTCGCAGTACAGTTACGATTGCCCTTCCACAATCGCTAGGCCTATTGGCGTCACACGCACCAACACAAACTAAGTTCTAAATTTTAATACTGCCGCGTACCATATAGTTCGTCGCCACTGTAAAGTCCTAAACTGTCACATGATTATTGCTACCTACTAGGCCTAAGTAGGGTAACGAAAATGAGACACATTATTAAGTTATAACAAAACTGGCGGAGCTAGGAAAGGAAGAAACTATGCCAGGCAACATGGCTGATCATCTCTCTGGAAGGGTCGTCTCGACAAAGGGAACAAGGGCACTGTTGGAACGCCATTCGTGATTGGTGGAAACTGAGTGTGGAGGGAAAACTCCGCCAATCGCATTTATTAATAAAAGAGCACATATACATAAGTAACGCTACAACAGTGCTGCCACATTGAGCTAAATTGAGCCCCATACACAAACCAGCAAATTGAGTACTATATCTAATATATTATATAGTACTATATCTAATATATATTAAAGACCAACGAAGGAGTTGGCGCAGCCTTTTCAATCCCATCCAGGAACATAGCTGTCAAATATGATATCAACGAAATTGCGTCCAGCTACACAGCTGAATTGATAGCGATATATCAGGCAACTGAATTTATCACTAATCTGGAGGGCGAAGATTTTGTCATATTTACTGATTCTCAGGCAGCAGTGAAGGTACTAGAAAATACTCACTCAGGCACAACAACAAGAGGAATTGCAATGAAAATTATAGAAACGGCAATAAACTCAAACAAAAAAATAACATATAAGTGGGTTCCAGGACATTGTGGAATAGGTCATAATGAGAGAGTGGATAGGCTAGCTAAGGAAGCTATATCATCGGACAGTATCAGAGTTGAAATACAAATACCTTTCGATGATTTCAAAAAGTTTAGGATGCACCAACACATAAAAGCTTACAATGAACAATATAGAGGAACGGAAAAAGCCAGATGGTACAAAACAATCCAAAAAAACTTTAGAAAAATCCCTTGGTTTAATAATAAAAAAATTAGCAGACACGAAATTGTAAATATATGTAGACTTAGATTTGGACATGCAAATTTAAACGCAAACCTGTTTAGGATAAAAAAATATTTCACTCCCTTATGTCTAAACTGTACAGACGGCAAAAATGAAACGTTAGAACATTTTATAATGGAATGCCCACACTATGAATATGTCAGAGAAGTATGTTTCAAATCAATCAGGGAAACAATGAGACAAGAAGTTGATGGAAGGAGGATAACATTAGTGGATCTAATAGGCATGGAAAACCAACAGATTTATAAAGAGATCAACCAATTCATCTCTGCAACTAAACATAACATTTAAACACATGGCCTTAACTAAACATAAATGTTATATCCCTCACCCTGGGTGCTTCTATCCGTGGTCTAGTCCTCCTTCGGGTTAGGAAAGTCTGCTTGAAAGACCCCTAGCAGTAAAGATATCCAAAACCTAAACCTTTCCAGATTTCCTTTTATGATTAGAAATCCTTATTCTTTATTACAAAGAATGTAAAGTTGTAACTTATTAACAAACAAATATCATAAAATGTAACTAACTATGTGTCTATGTCTCTAACAAAACACATTTTATTCCAGGAAAAACTAACAAAACGAGGAAGCAACCAGTGAAAAAGCATTAAAATTTGAACTTCGCGGCTGCATGGGAAATCCCAAAGCCGGCCAATATTTGGCAAACTAGAAGGAAAAAAAAAAAAAAAAACCTCAACAAACGCTCTTTGAAATTATGTTTATGTTTTGGTCGTTAAAGTAGGTTCGGGTTTCGGCAGTTATTTACGTAGATTATGGCTGAAATAAAAGTATTCAAGTGTATTTAATGAAGGCTACTTGATGTCAACAGTGATGGTGATTAATTATAGTGAAATCTGTGATGTTTAATAAAATGTTATTATGCCGGTCCTAGGGTTGGGCTGATGCCTAACTAAAGCCTATAGCCCAGCCTATCCTGTGTTCTAGTTTGTACTATGTGATTTATTCTGGGTGAGTCTTGAGCGTTTGTTTACATAGACACGTTTTTACCCCTCCCAAAATATGACACCTTACAAGTGAACGGAGATAACAATCTCGTCTTGAACAAGAAATCTAAGCCTTTTTGCATTGGCCCCACTTACTAATTTCAAATATGAGGTAGAAGTAGATATTAAGTAGATTTTTAAAAATGTCCTGTGACAATATAGGTCAAAGCAAATAAAAAATGCCAAGGTTTAATGCACAAATGTAAAACAATTATATTTGCCACTAAAAATGGTAATTTCTTACGAGAAACTCTTAGACCTAATAATTCCAGAATATAATCTAGTTATTAACACCACGGACCACACACTGTTCATGTCTAGATGTAATCAAGTCCCCGATGAAGCGACATTGTTACAACACAATAGCCCTTGATCGCATATCAATACATCATTATCTCTATCACCTAAATATCAACATAATCTTTAGTCCACAAATGAGATTTTAAGTCATAAGTCATTTATTTACGTAATATTTATTTTACGTAATAAAAGCATTTAGCTCTTTTACACATTAGACTAATTATTCAGCAACGTCATCTCTGGGGCCCTGACCGGGAAGCACCATGCCACCTCGGTCTTGCTTGATGTTAGCAAGGCCTTCGACCGCGTCTGGCATGAGGGCCTGCTCTTTAAGCTTGCGGATTCCCCTCTTCCTGGTCGCCTCTGGAAGCTGCTGAAGAGCCACCTCCACGAGCGCCGCTTCTAGGGCGCTAAAAGCGGCCTAGAAATAAAAAAAATAAAAAATTAGGGTGGTAAAGAAAAAATTTTGTAGAACATTTTCTAAATCAAACGTAGATGTGTTTTTAAAATTATTAGGTTCTGAAAACTGGTTAGAGGTCTATCAGGCTACTGTAGAGACTAAGTATGATATATTTTTCTCAGCATTCTCTCATGCCTTTGAAACTAGTTTTCCCAAACTATTGATTGAGGAAAAAAGTAAAAATGATAAAATTTGTTTTTCGGAAGATGTTAGAAATAAGAAAGATCTTTTGATACAACTTGAAAAAAAATACAGGATACAAAAAACCAATGACTTAAAACAAAAAATAAAACAATTGAAAAAAGATATTCAAACCCAAATTCTTAATGAAAAAAAACAACTATTTGACAGTAAAATCGCAAAATCATCGAATAAATCAAAATCAACCTGGAAAATCATAAATTCAGAAATTAACCAGGGAAATAAAACAATGGAAAATATCAAGATAGTTTTAGAAGGAAAATTAATAACAGAGCCACTTCTTGTGGGTGACATTTTAAATAATTTCTTTATAAATACAAATAATGAATTAGAATCCCCAAATTTTCAACCTCATATAACAGATAAATCAAACACCCCAAATACTTCAATTTTAACAAGTAGGCATGCTTTCAAATTTCAGGAATTAAGTGAATCATATATTGAAAAAATTGTTATGTCCTTTGAAAACAAGTACTCAGCAGGGATTGATGATATCCCTATTACCCTAGTTAAACAGTGTTTCCCAAAAATCTCAAAACCATTAACTCATATAATTAATTCATCACTAATATCTGGTATTTTTCCAGACAAGTTAAAAGTGGCCAAAGTTATTCCTCTTTATAAAAAAGGAGATGTACATGACCCTTCAAGCTACAGACCAATATCCTTGCTGCCTATTTTTTCAAAGATTTATGAAAAAGTGGTCTATACCCAACTAATGGATTATTTAGAGACTAATCAATTGTTAGATGATGAACAGCATGGTTTCCGACCTGGAAAATCCACTGTTACTGCAGGTATAAATTTCATTGAATCTATTATAGACTCAATTGACAAAAATGAAAAAGTAATTGGAATATTTTTAGATTTTTCAAAAGCTTTTGATAGTGTATCACATAGTACATTATTAACAGTAATTAATGATTTAAATATAAAAAACAAAGAATATAAATGGTTCTCTTCATATTTGAAAAATAGAAAACAGTGTACCCAGATTCAACGTAGTTTTAGCTATCCAAACAGCAATTATATTTATACTCAAGATTTTTACTCAGATTTGAAAATTATAAAATATGGAGTTCCCCAGGGATCTATCCTGGGCCCCCTGTTATTTCTTTGTTATCTAAAAGGGTTCCCCAAAATGGTGCAGGCAGGTGGGTCAGTTTGCCTCTATGCAGATGATGCTAATATTACAATTCCTGGTCAAAATCAGGATGACATTGAACTCAAATCATTCCTAAGTCTTCTAGGGGTTAAAGAATTTTCAGACAGCAAAAACCTTCTAGTTAATAAAAATAAATCAAATTTTATATCATTTTGTACAAAACAAACCAGATCAAAATTAGAGCCTAGCATACTTTTTGACAACTCAAAATTGAATCAATTTCAAGAGACAAAATTTCTTGGATTAATCTTGGATCAGCACTTAAGTTGGGATAAACATGTGGACTGTGTAGTCAAAAAAATGTCATCTGGCCTGTATGCCTTACGACAAATGTCAAGGACATGTAACATCGAAACTCTAAAATCAATTTATTTTTCATTAATTCATTCACATATGTCTTATGGCTTAGCTATTTATGGAGCTACATCAAAGAAAAATTTAGATAGAATTCTTATTCAACAAAAAAAAGCTCTAAGGATAATTTTTAATATTAAAAAAAGAAACACAGTGAAATCGTATTTCTCCCAACTAGGAATTTTAACTGTTTATGATTTATATATTTTGGAAACAATTATGCACGTTAAAAAATCAAATATCCCAATTCAGAATCCAAATTCACATGGTTATAATACCAGAAATACTAGGTATGTCGAACCACACAGATCAAAGTTTTTTGAGAAAAAAACTAGTTTCATAGGCACAAAATTTTTGTTTAACTTGCCACATAGCATTTTTGAGGAAAATGGTATAGAAAGTTTCAAAAAGTTACTTAAGGGTTTTCTTTTATCGTGTTCATTTTACTCATTTGATGAGTTTTTTAATATTAATGGTTGAAGTTAATAAAATAGCGTATTATGTGTTTATTATTATTATTGTTTATCTTTTTGTAAAAAAATGTTTAAGAGGTAATTAATATATTTTTTTTATGATAGCCAAATCAGTTGTATTATTTTGACAATATTTGGAAAAAAGGTCCTAAAAATCAACTAAAGAGTATTTATACATTTATTATTATTATTATTTTGTTTAAATGTTTATTAATTTTGACTTCACTTGTTTTGTATCTATTTATGTCTTTATATTAAATTGTTTAAGGAAGGGGATTCAAAATTTTAATTAATTGGTCTGTATAGGAAAAGAGTTTTATTTTTTATTTGTACATTATTCTAGTATTAGTATGTTTTTATTTGACACTATTCTTGTACCACGATTGTACATTTATGAATAAAGAACTTTTGAATTTGAATTTGAATTCTTTGTCAGCGTTGCTGACTCCACATCCACCACTCGCCCCGTCTCATCCGGCGTGCCGCAGGGTTCAGTGTTGGCCCCCATTCTGTACCTGTGGTACGCCAACGACATGCCAGCAGTCCCAAGGGTCCAGACCTCCCTGTACGCAGATGACGCCATGTTCACGGCCACCTCCGCCAACCTGAGGATGTCCCGGGTCTACGTACAGCGGCAGCTGGACCTTCTTCAGCCGTGGCTGACCAAGTAGAGGATCAAGGTCAACGCTGACAAGAGCGAAGCGATCTCCTTCACTCGGGCTTTGCGGCAAGATGATGGCCGCTTCCTGACCCTCGGGGGAGCTCGTATAGGTTGGAAGACCAGAGTGAAGTACCTTGGCGTCATCCTTGATCGGCGACTGACGATGACTCCACACGTCTCCAGGCTCTACGACCTAGCCAACAAGGGATTCTCCTCTGTTCTTCCGCTGCTTCGATCGAGGTCGCTGTCGGTGAAGACGAAAGTGCGACTCTACACTTCGCTGATCTGCCCTGTCCTCACGTACGCTGCTCCTGCTTGGTACCGCCTAACCTGCAGGACATCAAGACGGAAGCTTTATTGCGGTGCAAAGCAGGTGTCTGCGGCGGGCCACCAGTTCCCCGTGGTTCGTGCGGAACGTGGTGATCAGGGAAGCTGCCCGAGTCCCCACCATCAGGGACTTCGTCGACCGTCTTTCCGCTGCCTTCGACGACTCTGCGGCTGACTCCGAGTGGATCCACATCAGGGAGCTGATCGCCCAGGTTCCACCACGGATGAGGCCCAACATCTTCGAGTGACCCTCCACCTCCAACTTGTTGACAGGTAGCGTCTGCTACTAGGGCGATAGACCCTCCCTGTCCTTCAGCAAGGACTTCTTCAGTCGAGGCTGAATGAGAAGTGTTTGTTTCAAAACACGGTCATACACACCACCACCACCCTGTCTTTTTGTGTCTGTATCTATAGGGTTTGAAGACAAATCATCTCTGCTGTTGATAAGATAATAATTTGTTCATTATTAAATTTTATCACCGCGTCTACCTGATATTTAGTTATTAGCTTAAAAAATGGGGTTTATTGCTTAGAGAGCTATTTATAAACTAATATTGTGCCTTTACCGAAAAGGATAAACACTGTTGAAGAATTAATTGGGTGAATATAGGCCTATATTCTGTGAATATATACCTATTGTATACTTCACTTACAGTTGCAACAAACTAATTATTATGGTTTTATACACTCAATTGTTGAATATTAAATTCAAAACCTTTAATTTATTAACATTAAAATTTTTAATAAAAAGTGGAAGATGCTTTTTATGAAAATGGTAAGACTACAATAAGTTCCAACTTTTAAATTTCTTTCATTACACATATTTTCTAATTCTGTTTTGATTTTGATGTGTTATTCGATCAGTTAGCAATCGTTGAAGTGGCTGTTTTAATTTTTCTCACCGATAGTTAATGTATAAAATGAAAAAAAAATTGATTTAATTACCAAAAATTTGAATTAAAAATTTTACAAAAAATAGTTGTTTATTGAATTAGGTTTCAATTAAAATATTTTTGTTGCTTATGCCTACGATGCCCAAATAAATTTCAAACTTCTTTACATCGTACAATATACATTGTGGGCCCTACATGGAACAATGTGAATGGGACAAATTAGGTCTACATTGTTACATTGTATGGGCTACAATTAAAATTTAATCAACAAAACACAATTATTTACCACAAATGAACAACATCAGAAAAAAATATTTTTATCACGGTAGCGGTTACAGTACGAAATCAGGCGGGTGATGAGACTAAAAAGAGACGTCATCACAAATGGGATCAAAAGAGAAGCGAGAGATTGTTGGAAATTGATGTGATCTGGCGAACAAACTGCTTGGCAACACTGAGCTTTGATAGGGCTCTGCCTATTTAGACCATGTGTTAAGCCTAAATTGTTTAAAAATTATCAAATACGGTATCTAGTTATGAAAAAGTAAAAAAAATGTATTGCTTTAGTTAATCGATTGATATTAATTATTTACCTAAACCAATCGTTTATTTTTATTAATGAGAATCTAAATCAACAGGTAAAAGTAAATTAATTAAAGTTTTTTTCTTTTTTTTAATTTTTAATAAAATACTGTCAATGTTAGGTCTGTAAATCAATTCCCACCAGTATATTCCCAAAGTATATTCCTTAAAATAAAATTATAACTTCACAAAAGAGGCACATAGTCCATTAATAAAAAAATAAGTAATTTTTTAAAAACTGTCTTAAAATGTTACACAATAATAGTAATAAGATTGTTTTGAGTAGATATTTATCTCGTTAGTTTTTCATAAATACACAAATGGCCCATAGATACCCTGGTATTTACCCATTTTGGGTACTTAAACCAAACGGGTATTTACCCCGAATTTTAAATACCCGGGTTACTGTACATCACTAATGTAATGTTGATCTAAAGTAACATGAAGTTAAATTATGTACTCAGGGAAGCGGCCTTAAAGCTCTGTTACAACAACAGTACAAAAGAGAACATTTTATTATTGCATTTGCCAGAACTATTAAATTGCATCTAATTAAATAGAGAAGTTGGAGATTTTAAAATTGTATTTATTACTATATGGACAAATTTAACTAAATAAATTAACAAATTTAAACTATAAATAAAATATAAAACACTTGAATATAACGATAGGAAAAGTTAAGCTAAAATATAACAATAGTAGGGTCTATTAATAGACCTTAGTATGCCTAACCTTAAAAATGTAATTTTAACATAATTCATTTTAATGTTATAAATAGGCCTACTATAATACAATTTAAAAGTAATGTAAATATAAATTGTGAGAATAATAAAATAATACCCCTTGTCGCAGCAGACTCAACGAATTTCTAATGAAAATTTGGTATATTTTCTATTTCCCCATATAGAACCCATGGGGATGACAGTATGTAGGTTTGCCGCCATATGGGTTTTGTAGGCAAATATAAGTTAAAAAGTTAAATGCTTCCTAATGAATGTAGATACCAAATTTTATCAAGATGTGTCGATAAATAACTAAGATAGACTTTATTGTTGATTTCCCATAAGAATAACTCAGAAAACATAGTTTTTGGATTTTCTCCAAAACCATTTAATCTAGGTAAAAAAATTCAAAATGCTAGATTGTTTGTTTTTTAAGCTTTTTTAAATGGCCTAAGTTAATTGATATCAGTAATATATTTGAATTAAGATCTATTGTTAATATTATAGTAATACTGTACTGTGGGTTGTATTGATATTTTAGAACTAAGCCATTAGAAATTATTATGATTGTATCAAATGTAAAATGGTGTATTGCCGTCAATAAATGAAATGAAATATTGTTGAATTTTATGAATAAAAGTAAAAAAAACCAAAAACCCATTTTTACCCTTTTGAAACCCCATAAAACCCTGTTCCCATGGTCCCACCATTCTGGTTCGCAAACTCATTCAAGTAGATGCTGGCTTACACCCCTGTACCAAATTTCATCAAAATCAGAGGTTCCGTTCAAACGTTATCGTGTTCACGGACACATAGATAGGGCCTATACATAAACATATTAATTTGAACGGTGTTTTTGGCTTCTAGGGATCTAAAAACAAAAAAGTATCATGGTCCCGGGCTTCGATCTTACCACCGCTACTAACGTAATAACTTATTCCCTACTGGGAAAGTCACTAAAAATCAGCAATAAGTATGTAAATAATATTATTTTAAACTGTGGTAAAATCAATCACAAAAAAAGAAAGAAAAACAAAGAAAAGGTCATAAGACAATTAATTGTGTAGGCCTATTTCTTTTTGTAACTTAATTAGTGAATACAAAGTACAGTAATTAGTAGTAGACCTAAT
This sequence comes from Neoaliturus tenellus, assembly GCA_030545055.2. Lineage (NCBI taxonomy): Eukaryota > Metazoa > Arthropoda > Insecta > Hemiptera > Cicadellidae > Neoaliturus > Neoaliturus tenellus. The sequence continues at coordinate 237,494 of JAQYXR010000053.1, read as the reverse complement.
TGATTGCCAACATTTTTCATCCTTTATCATTGTTATTTATATGTGTTTATAAACAAAATATTTAACACTAAAATACTTCTTGTTTCACAAGCTCTCTAAATTCCTTTTGTCAATGATAAAAAATCTAAAAAAATGTACAGTTAAAAAACCTCTGAAACCTATTAATTAAAATCGAAAACTTACAAATCTCTGCATGGAGCGTAGTCATCACATAATTCGCTGTGTTCCGGCATGGTAAAAACTGATTCTTTTGGTCTGGCACGAACTGACTACTGTTGATCAGCTGATGATATACAATGGCAGCGGGCACCTAATATCAGCTGTTTACCTTTTGGGTTATGCCTATGCCGCATGCGCTCTCTCACTTGATAAAAGTAAAAAAACTTAGCCTATATGTTTATTTCAACGCTTGATTAGTGATGGCAAAATAAAATCGATTTTTCGGAAAAATCGATTTTTACCATTCGATACATCGATTTTTTGACATCGATTTTTTCAAGACGATATTTTTCTGAGATTGATTTTTCTCTTTCGATACATCGATATATTGAAAAATCGATTTTTCCAGAAATTTTGCCATCTAGTAATGGCAAAATAAAATCGATTTTTCGGAAAAATCGATTTTTACCATTCGATACATTGATTTTTGACATCGATTTTTTCAAGACGATATTTTTCTGAGATCGATTTTTCTCTTTCAATACATCGATATATCGAAAAATCGATTTTTCCAGAAATTTTGCCATCACTACGCTTGATCGAAGTAGATTAACTTAACGAACGTATGCCTAATTCTAAATATTATTCTATTATTTTTTCAGACAATCAAACAATCTAGCATTTTGATTTTTTTTACCTAGATTAAATGGTTATGGAGGAAATCTAAAAACTATGTTTTCTGAGTTATTCTTATGGGAAATCAACAAAAAATTCTATCTTAGTTATTTATTAATACATCTTGATAAAATTTGGTATCTACATTCATTAGGAAGCGTTTAACTTTTTAACTTATATTTGCCTACAAAACCCATATGGCGGCAAACCTACATACTCTCATCCCCATGGGTTCTATGGAGAAATAGAAAATATACCAAATTTTCATTAGAAATTCGTTGAGTCTGCTGCGACAAGGGGTATTATTTTATTATTCTCACAATTTATATTTACATTACTTTTAAATTGTATTATAGTAGGCCTATTTATAACATTAAAATGAATTATGTTAAAATTACATTTTTAAGGTTAGGCATACTACTAAGGTCTATTAATAGACCCTACTATTGTTATATTTTAGCTTAACTTTTCCTATCGTTATATTCAGGTGTTCTATATTTTATTTATAGTTTAAATTTGTTAATTTATTTAGTTAAATTTGTCCATATAGTAATAAATACAATTTTAAAATCTCCAACTTCTCTTTTTAATTAGATGCAATTTAATAGTTCTGGCAAATGCAATATTAAAATGTTCTCTTTTATACTGTTGTTGTAACAGAGCTTTAAGGTTCCCTGAGTACATAATTTAACTTCATGTTACTTTAGATCAACATTACATTAGTGATGTACAGTAACCCGGGTATTTAAAATTCGGGGTAAATACCCGTTTGGTTTAAGTACCCAAAATGGGTAAATACCAGGGTATGTATGGGCCATTTGTGTATTAATACATGTCGTTTTTTCATAAATTTATGAAAAAACGAATGAGATAAATATCTACTCAAAACAATCTTATTACTATTATTATGTAACATTTTAAGACAGTTTTAAAAAAATTACTTATTACTTTATTAATAGACTATGTGCCCCTTTGGTGAAGTTATAATTTTATTTTAAGGAATATACTGTGGGAATATACTGGTGGGAATTGATTTACAGACCTAAAATTGACAGTATTCTATTAAAAATTAAAAAAAAGAAAAAACTTTAAATCTCTAATGTGACCAAATGTTGGCTCTAAAACACATTTTTTTAAGTTAATTAACACATTTAACTAGGTATACAATGCAGTTGTCTGCTTGCAATATTGAGCGGAGCGACTATTTTTTAAAAATCAATAATAGCAAATGTTTTATAGGTAATTCAAGTGAGTTCGTTCGCTACGCTCACTCACCGTCAGGATTTAGCTCGTTCGCTGCGCTCACTTGCAATTTGGGTCAGCTCGTTCACTACACTCACTCGCCGTCTATTTAGTTCGTTCGCTGCGCTCACTCACCTTTTCGGTCGGCTCATTCGCTGCACACACTCGTCGCCAGATTTAGGTTGTTCGCTGCGCTTACTCTCCACAAGTCTGTAATACTCTAATAATTTTTGATTACGCAGGTCTGCTGCGACGGGGTATTATATGTTTACAAGATATTAAATCGTGCGTCGTCCAAGATTTGCACCTATTTCATTCACGTACAAAGTTAAATAAACCACTAAAATAAACAAAACAACAATTTCAAATAAAACTAATGTATTCACAAACAGCTGATAGTAACAGTCTGCAGTTAAATTTGGTCCTAATAACAGCTGTATAATCAACACACAGCAAACAAACCAAATAAAATATTTCTCCTATTAAAATAACATGGTAACTTTAAAGGGCCGTAGGGCAGAACCCTTATGTCCGATTTGGACCATTTCAGATTTATACCTTCCCATATATGGTTACTATGACCGAGCAAAATTTTGTGAGGATCACTCCAGCCGTTCAGGAAGAGTACTTGTAAATAAAAAGCCAGAGTGTAGTATAGGAGCTTCGCTCGCTTCGCTCGCTCCACTCAACAAGTTTTTAAATGTGTTCAAATATGTTCATTTTAAATGGTTTTGTTAACTTTTTAAAAGAGTGAATGGACCTAATCAATAATAAGTTTAAATTATTAGGTGTTAGTTCGGTTGCCCAAAAACCCAATCTGGATAATCAATCAATTCTGCAATTCTGCATAGTATTAAATTAATTAGTCAAGTAGACGTATTAATTAAGGATGGTTAAATAAAACTTTAGGAAATTAAATAATAAAAATATACTGCTGTATAAAATATTTTGTCTAGCATAAGAAACATCAACAGTACCAGCTTGTAGATATCTTAAATAAACACTTTTAAACACATTTGATCATTGTTATATCATCATTAGAGCATTCAGATTACAAAAAAAAAAAAATTTATGCAAAGGGCAAGGTTTTATTGCCAGGTACATTGGTAAATGCAGCGCATTGCGCTGCACAGGTACCCCTAGTAAATAATGTATTCTAAAATTTAAAAAATTTAACTTTAGCGTTTCCTGTAAAATTTTTATATGTTCTAAAAACTCTCTAATACCTTAGTTTTTTATATCATATAAGGAACCTTTAAAGAAAAAAATATCAAATTTATACGAGATTAATTTTACTTGTCCTTTTTCTCCATCAACATTTCCGATTTTTTTGGACGGTACTTTTCTCCAAAAGAAGTTTCTTGGGAAAAACAGTGAATTTAAATAAGGTCATTACTCGTATAAATTGAATCTTAAACAATTTTATAAAAGCTTAACTTAATTTACAAGTTAGTCTCACCGGAGATACATAACTGAACGTTGCTACATAGGAAGTTGTACTGAATCATGTAACGTTTATGTTGTTGAACAAACGTTTTTGTTTACAGGGTGAGTTCCTGTGGCCAGGGTTCAGAGAGAACATCCGGGTGTTGGATTGGGTGCTGCGGCGGGTAGAGGGTCAGCCGGGCTCGGCCGGGAAGACACCTGTCGGGTTCATGCCCGCACCAGGGGCCCTCAACCTCGAGGGGCTCAAGGACATCGTTGACCTGCACCAGCTGTTCAGCCTATCCAAGGACTTCTGGACTCAGGAGGTGACTGTTAACGACTATGGTTAACTTTTAACACATACGCTGCATGTGCGTCACCGGGGACGCAGCGCGCTATGTCTCATTTACGGACTCATTTATGTCTCACCAGCATGGTTCAGCCACTCGTCGAGGACGGTCAAGACGTGCTAGCATTGCGTCTCAGATACCAGTCTGCTGTGTAGTGTGTTTCGTTCATTCGCCTGGGGTGCGGCGTGCGTCTCTAGTGACGCACAACTTTTTTGTTGTGAATCGTGTTTTCTACTGTCTATATTACTGTTTATATCAATTATTTTAGTGTTTAGCTATTGTTTTTATTACAATGGATCATACAAAAGCCGGTCAATCGAACTTGACCGCTCTGGAGAACGTGCCTTAGGGCGGCCTTGCGGGCGGTGAACCTTGGAATTGCGTCGCCCAATGCTGCTGCGTCAGCGGTGACCCATGACTTTCGGAGGTCCAGGAACCAAGATGCTGTTGTCCAAATATGGTTTCTAAGCCATTTTATGGTCTTTCAATTACTAAAGGAAAGATTCCATGCAATAACAATCAAAAAAACTATACTAAGTGTTTTGAGTATTAAATACTTGACTTTATCATTATTAGATGTGTAAGTACTACACACCTAATTTCTTGTGTACCTTTAAGGTTTAAATAATTATAAATATATATATATATATAATAGAAATAAAGGTTCAACTTTATTTTTTGATTTTCCTGGATGTTGAACTAGAAATTAACTTTTGTCTTAAAGAAAGTTATAAATACAGTATCAGAGGTTTTTAGTAAGCTTCTCAACTTAACATTTGTTTCCAGGTCGAGGAGATCGGAAGATATTTGAAGGAGCAAGTCGGCGAAGACTTACCCAGGTTAATTGCCGTACAGCTCGAGGCCTTCAAAAGCCGCATTTCCTCGATGTAATACGTCATCATATATTTGCCAATATAAGTATATCAGTGCCAAACTAAGTCTACCACTGTCTTCACCCTTCATCATAAACATTACATTTTCTAGTTTTGAAGGAAACTTAAAAATTTAATGGTGCTAAACTGTTTTAAAAATACACAAACATAAAATCACGTGTTTTATGAGACATTCCAAACATCTACATTAAATAATTTCTCACATTCATTTATAATATTTTACAGAGTTTTAGTTTTAGATACTTGTAGTATTTTAAAATATTTTTTTATGTAGCCTTGTATATGTGTTTGTATTTGTGATGTATTTGTATTGTATATATATACAATATCTCATTAGCTACTACATTATTATGCTTTTTGTATGTTATTTAATAAATAAAAAATTTATTTTTTCCCAATTTTTTGTTTGAATCACAAAAATCCTTGTTTAAATGTTTTTTCTTCATTGATTGATTAAAGAAAAAATAATATTAAATGTCTTTGAAGTAGTGAAACATCATCTATTGAAATGTCATGTGCAATGAAATGTGCATTTTAATGAGAAACTAGTATACGTGTTGCTCGAAATCGAGCAATTGATTTAAATACAGTACAAATGTTACTTTAGCTCTAAATCAATGACATCAGACCAATCCAATAATGTGAATATCTTTAATCGCCAATAACTACGTATTTACAGCTGATTATTAACACATGTTTCAAATGCTTTATTCAGTCCCCAATGTTATTTAAATGGGAAATTTTTAGATTTCAATGTTGGATAGCGCCTTTATTTTCAGTCCGATTCTTATCAATTTCTGGCAGAAACAACTACAGACCAAGCCCTATCCAACGACACCAAAAACTTGAAAATCGGTTGAAAATTGTAGGAGGAGTTCTCAAGACAAAAAACCCTTAGCGTATTAAATATGTATAGATATAGACAAAATGAAAATATTATAACTGTAACAGAGTATACTATACCACGTTAAAAAAAAATGTGCGGTCGAAAGACAGAAATTTATTTCCCACCACAAGGAATATTCCCTCAATAGCTTACTGAATTCCCTAATTTTCTTCACAATCAGATGTTATTTTAATTTCACCCTTAAAATTCAGAGTAGAAAATAGCGCGCTGATGATCGTGTTACTTCCCTTACTTGCCACTGGAAGCGCATCTTGTTACATCTCAAACGTCAAAATTATAATATTTGTTTATGAAAAAGCAAAACATTGGCTTAAATTGACATGAGATATTAAACAGCTGTAGTGATTCTCAGTGATTCTGATTGGTTGGATTCTTGGCAGAGGGAGGAACGGGAAAAGTGGGAGAATTTAAATCTACGTTTTGACCGCACATTTAATTTTGAACGGGGTATAGTAGCTTATATACTAGTTGCTTACAGTTGCTTATAGGGGCAAGAGCCCCTAAATTATAAAATTAAACTAGTATAGACCATGGTGGATTTACCAGCACTTCACTATGATAGTTTCCAGAATAATAGATTTTTATTAAAAAGATTTTAAGTCACTTATGCTTTAATTTTTTTCTATAAACCATCGGATAACATAAAAGTGTCGCTGGGTCTGGTCTGTTTTTTGGTTAAAAATTCTCCATTCTATTTATAGACGCCAATCCCACCATTTTTCTTTTTCAATTTCACCCCGAAACCAAACCAAAACTCAAATAATCGGAACAAATTCTCCATTCTCTTTATAGAAGCAATATTTATAAAAGTAGATGTTATAGATCTGGTCAGTCTTTATATCTGGATGGAGAAATAAAAACACAAAAGATCAAGGTAAAATCAATTATATTATCATCTATTGAAAATTAATTTAGGTTGGCATTGTCATTATTTTGTTCATCATCATCGGGGTTGGGTTTGACAGCTAGGAGTTGGTTGTCGGGTAGTGAGACCCAATTTATTTGGGCTTGGCTCATACAGAGAGTCATTATTCTATGAATATGATATACGTCATAGCATTCATAGCAATAATTTACTGTGTGTACTATGCGCACCACATTATTCTCTTGCAAATCTCTGTTTTCAAAAATTTATCAAGGTAACTTCGTGTTGTACCACAAATTTTGAGTTTTGTTGTGACAGGAAAGAAGAGGGCATCTAGGATTGCGTTGGCTAAGATGGCGCTATATCTAAACCTTTTGAGATTCATAATAGGGATGACCCCTAAAAGGCTGTTGACCCGAAGCTTGTTTTTCTCTTGTTTTAGCGAAGGGGTTTGGTCGCATTTTTGGATTGGAATTCGATGAGTGCAAATCAGAACTTGGCTGTCCATCTGTGTTCATAAAATTAAAATTATATATTATTATGAATAAATATAAAAAAAACTATGATTAATTCTAAGTGACTGTTCCCACCCTAACTGTATCTAATTTGTATTAAATTTGTTTTTCTAGGTGTTATTTAAAAGCTACTGTGTATTTTTTTAACAAAATGATCTTCACATGAAATTTTGTGACTTTTTCATGACATTTTACAAGAAAAACGTGAAATTTGAATGTGAAAAATCAATGTTAAGGATGTAAAAAGAAAACGTTAATTTCACATGAGTTTTACGTTTTTTATGTGCTATCTGGGTTATAATTTCCTTTATTTCCCAAGATGTGTTTAAGTTATAAGTGCTATTTTGAGAAATTTCCTATTTCAACAATGTCAACAAGTTAACGCACCTTTTCAATGATGGGGCATGTAAAGTTACCGCAGTAGGTGTACCTTTAATGTACAGTATTTAATGTAAGTATTTAATGTTACTGATATATTTTCAAAACAGAAATAAGATTGCACTGTTAAATCATTATTTTGAAAGGTAATATTTTATTCTTGATGACACAGATTGTATGATATTTTTTTAATAAATATACTTCCCAAGTACCTATGCAACAAAATGCAGCACCCGATTTTAATTTGTTTGGCATTTTCATAGAAATTACTTGGTTCTATTTAAAATAGTGTAAACCAATTTCCTGTTAATATATTTGCCAGAAATCCCTACGGTATTTATAATTTTTATTTAATGAAAAACATTTACACACTATTAGATTGTATTAAGAGATTAGATCAGTCAGAAGTTACATAATGAGATTGTTGGATATTTTTGATTATAAATATTCCTGTTTGGTGACTTTAACATGCACCTTTCCCATTTAGCAAAATACAGCTTTTATTTGTGAAATAATGTATGTTTTGTGAAAGTCATATATTTCAATTTACTGAGTAGGTAAGTTTAAATAGGTGTTGTTTTCCATGACAAAATATTTCTATATATTGCTCTACCAACTGAAATTGAACAAAATCCGTCAATTTTGTGTTACAAATATTTAATTCAGTTTCAATTATCAAATTAAATTATCAGTTATGTTTTTGTATGAACTTTCTTTTGGGAAAGTTTGCCTATGTGTATGGTGGTGACTGTGGTCAGCAACTTACACCCTTGTTTCTTTTATTTTTAATCATGCTTATATTTAAATACTCCATTTATTTCCAATTTTTTTCTCTTACTATTAAAAGTACCGTATTCCTGTATATTTGAAATAAATCAGTTTTACAGGCACTTTATAAAATATACAAGTAGCTTCAAGTTTACCTTCTCAACTTGAACTAAAAACAGTGTGTAGCCTGACATAACCATGACCAAGTTGTCATATAATTTAGTTCATTTTAGGGTTGATTATTATGTTACATTGGGATCAGATCCCTTATAGCAGATCACTTTTTTGCTTGTAACTTCTCCCCACTGCATCGCTTTTGGTGTAATTTGGGTAATGGAGAGCGTGAAAAAGAAGGTGGTGTGTAATGAGAAATGCAAATCTTTGGCTTCTGTGAAGTTGTCTTGGAAGTTGAACCCAACGAGGTTAAATAGATATAGAGTGCTCATCACATGTTAATTTTGTGTCCCTTTTTGATTTGCACCATTTTTCCCATAATTCCCGCCGTATCCTTGGCAACCATCCCACACTTAACTCTCGTTTCCTTGGTTACTAGTTTTAGCTATTCTGATTGGTCGCTACAAGCTTAAAAAATTACTGATGATAATTTTAAAACATATGTTTATTTGTTGTTTGTTTATAAATTAGTTTGATTTGACAGTCTGTGAGCAGGCTATTGAAATTGGTTACCATAGAAACATCGGTTAGGTGTGGGTAAAATGGTAAATTACTGTTGGGAAAATGTAAACAAAAGACTTGGTTACCAAGGAAACGGCGGGAATCATGGGTAACATGGCGCCAGTCAAAAAGGGACACTTTTCCCTATCTGGTGAGCACTCTATATTTATTTAACCTCGTTGGTTTAACCACTTTGTGAAGATACATAACCAGATATTCCTTGTAGTACCAGTTGGCGATGCGAGCTATAACCGCGCCCCTGCTAGCCTGCCTGCTGGGCTCGGTGACCCCGCGGGCGGACTGGGAGCCATGGCCGGACGCCTGCCAGAGTCTCAGTCCCAACAACGGCATCCCTCCACAGAGCTCTCCGCTGCCGTGGAACCTCAAGGTGGACGATGTCAAGGTAGGCAAATTCAATATTACACTCCACTCTGATAATTTTGCTCAAAAAATTTTAATCGATTCTGCTACAAATAGGTAATTATGACATGCTAGGGGCTTATCAGGGAATCCTATCCGATACTCTAATGCGAGTAAGGTATATTTGTAGGTATGTATGTTTGTATGCACGCGAATCTCAAAAACAGGTTGAACGATTTTCTTCAAACTTTGCAAACAACTTAGTTCTGGGATAAAATAATATAAATACAGGTCTCTATACCAGAAAAAGCCTTATTTCTTTATAATCCTTAATTGTGATTAAAAAAATTTTTACAGTGGTCTTATGGAGTTACAAATCAAAACAAAGAAATAATGAAAACAGCTGACTCAACTGTCAACGTACACAACATGTGTTCCAATATAAACATGTGGTTTTACATGGCAGCCAGTTACTAAATTATTAAATGGTACTACTGAATAGTGAAAACAATTTATGATGTTTTAAACCGTACTTAATACTACTGATTATAAATATTTAGATACGCAAAAGTCATGTAAAAGTATAAAACAAATAATTAATTTGTAGAATTGCATTGTAATTTAAAAACAAAATCATAAGTAAAAATTATGATAACAGCTGCTAAGTAAATTATTATATTCCATGTGTTTCAATAAATATACACCAGAGCAAGGAATCTAAAATAATTAAAGCCAAGGTAGAAGACATGCAACGCCCTTTATGCACCAGGTGTTCTTTTGCACCTATGACGTCATCATTATCATTACCAGTATTAGTAGTCATAAATGCAAAAGAACATCTGATGCATGGAGGGCGTTGCATGTCTTGACCCCTACCTTCTCTTTATTTATTTTAGATTCCTTGCACCAGAGTGCAACACCCCGATTGAAAAAGTCAGCCCTAGATTTGAAACAGTCTGAAAGGCGCGTGGGCTCAGCAATGAACGGTCTCGTCAGGGATGGTGATTAAGCGAAGTGAACAAGTTCCTCTTGAACAAGAAATAACCCTTTTTGCACTGGGCATATTAGTGTACTGTCTGTAACTGATATTTCTATAAAGAATAACCCTGTTTGAGTTTTAACAAGCAAATGCTCGGCCCCCAGTTACTAAGGCTTTAATCATTAAGGATGCTTGTTTTTAATCTTGAACCAGATTAAACTAACTAAGGTATGGACCATAGCGGATTAGCAGTACTTCACTACAAATGTTTTTAGAATATTTAATTTTATGGATAACTAGTTGTTGCCCAATTACGGCTTCACCCATGATTGAATTTATTTTACATGTAGTAAAATCTTTTTAAAGAGCAACGAAATCTTCTTTCTAAGAATTATATTAAAACATTGAAGAAGTATAAGCAGAGCATTTTGTATAACCTTTTCTTGTAAACACCTATGAGCAAAGAGGAGCAATCATGACAAATTTCAACCCCATAGGCTCTGTAGTAATTTTTAAGTCCAGTGGGGCGGAAACCTAAAGGACTTCATAACCTATATTTTGTTAAACCTTTTCTCAGTAAGTACATATGAGGTTTGGAAGTGGGTATGCTCTTCAAGCGTATTCACATGTGCCAAGCCAGAACGTCCACGAAGCACTGCCTTCCTACTCTCTCACTTAAAAGGCAAAATTGTGCGCGTCCAACCTGGGTACTCCCTGAATCAACTCTTCCAGGCTCTTCAAGCCTTTTTTTTCCCCCTCTGCAGAGTCAGGGTGCTAGTCTGGCAGGCTTCTATCCTATATCTTTTACTTCCGCTATTTTCATACTACTCTCTCTATCGAGTCCCCTGACTCAAAAATCTGCTTCAACTATCCTTTACTGGTCTTTATTTTCATTTCCCTTCAAACTCATTCCCAAGCCAAGGTGGAACATCATACGCCGAGGGCTGCGTGGTCAAGGGGGAGCTTGACCCTAGTATGCGGACTCTGGACACCAGGCGACCTCCAGTTTCAACCAGCCTTGTCCAAGCATGCGGGGCTCTGCTTGGATCGACCTTCTTTCCCTTGCTACTCATGGGACTACTATGGTCACCAACCAAAAAGGCCCCAACCAACTTTCAGAGGCTTCACAGCCTCAAACATCTAGTTCTTTGGAACGTAAGGAGCTTATCTCAGAGACTGAAGCGACCCCCCAGGTCGAGTCTCAGATGGGTGACTTGCAAACAAACTCAGAAGAGGAACACCTCTTAGACCACGACTCTGCAAATGTCAAGGAAATTGAGGAAAAGGCTAAGCAGCTAAAATTAGCAGGAAAGCCACACCTCAATTTAGCACAAAGGAAGAGGTTCAAGGTTCAAGAACCACGGACACTCTGAAGAAGAGGCATACGTCCTCTAAATCCAACCAATGCCGAAGGGATCAGGAAGGGACTTTGATAATAGGTAGAAAAGACCTAGATCAGAAAACACCATTCCTGAAGAGGCCCATGGGAGCAAAAGAACCAAGGTAGGAGAGAACTCAAAGGCGGACTCCTTTTCACGGAGAGACCAAGTCCAACCTAAAAAACTATCCTACAAGTAAGTGACCAAAGGAGTAAGAATGGGAATTCTACACCCTAACTTCCCAGAGGTACTACTCACCTATGAGCAACAAGAGGCTAAACAGGAAACCATCCTGAAGCTGATACTGTACTCAGTAAGGGACGTTGTTCGCCCTGGCTTTCACAATATCCACAATAGACAGGGACATATGGTCCTCGTTTGCAGTGACGAAGAGACTACCAGTTGGCTCAAGTCAAAGGAACAACAACTGGGCTGATGGGAAGGAGCGGCTCTAAAGGAAGTGGCGGAGGGAGAAATTCCGTAAACCAAAGTCCTAATGGCTTTCTTTCCAATCAGCAGCCAACACTCAACAGAAGAGATCCGGACACTTATGGCTGGACTGTCCGGCCATCTCTCAGAGAAGGTCGAAATTCCTAGGAAAGGCCGAATTAAAGCCAGCTGAAATAAGGGAGATGGGCATCAACCAGCAGTTAGGCTTGCGAAGAGCCTTCATCCAATAAATTGATAAACAATAGGGGTGCTACAATAGGCCTTTTAGGCCGAGTTAGAGAAAGGTATCAGTACCTGGCCCCGCCAAAGGAAAAAAAAAAAAGTACATATGAGCAAGGAATCTAAAATAAAATATGAGTAAAGAGGAATGTCCACGTCAAATTTCAACCCCGTATGCCCTACAGCAATTTTGAAGTCAAGTGGGGCGGAGCAATAAAGAACTTCAAAACCTATATTTTGTTAAAACGTTTCTCAGTGAGTACATATGAGTAAAAAGGAACGCCCATGTCAAATTTCAACCCTGTATGTCCTACAGTAATTTTGAAGTCAAGTGGGGTGGAGCAATAAAGAACTTCAAAACCTATATTTTGTTAAATCGTCCACATCAAATTTCAAACCCATATGCTCTACAGTAGTTTTGAAGTCAAGTAGGGCGGAGCCATAAACGATTTCAAAAACTATATTTTGTAAAACCGTTTCTCAGTGAGTACATATGAGTAAAGAGGAACGTCCATGTCCAATTTCAACACCATATGCCCTACAGTAATTTTGAAGTCCAGTGGGGCGGAACCCTAAAGGACTTCAAAACCTACATTTTGTAAACCATTTATCAGTGAGTACATATGAGTAAAGAGGAACGTCCACATCAAATTTCAACCCCATATGCTCTACAGTAGTTTTGAAGTCAAGTAGGTCGTTGCCATAAACGATTTCAAAAACTATATTTTGTAAAACCTACTATATTTTGAGAAACTATATTTTGTTTCTCAGTGAGTACATATGAGTAAAGAGGAACGTCCACGTCCTATTTCAACACCGTATGCCCTAGAGTAATATTGAAGTCCAAGGTCCTCCCAAGGTGGGACGGACCCCTAAAAGATTTAAAACCTATATTTAGCGAAACCATTTCTTAGTGAGTACATATGAGTAAAGAGGAACATCCAACATTTTTGTCAAGGAGAAAATGTAGGCTAAGATTAATTAGAATCCAACCAACCTTGGTAGGTCAAGGGTCGTATAGTTACTTTTTCATCCCAATGAAAAACTGGGTGGTGTAATGAAAAGTTCGTACAAGTGTAAATTGTGTATTATTGAATTTGATTTAATAAATTAGCAATATTTAGAACCAGGAATGTAAGAAACATTTCTAGATTCAATTGCTACAAGAAGTCAAATCAATTTTTTTCTATTAAGTCGAGTTTTGTACTAACTGATCAAAACGTGAATGTAGAACACACAAAACTTTCGAAGTCAGGCTACTTACTCAGTAAGTTATTTCTAACTTATGGATATATTTTTCAGGTTCAAGCAGATGGCTGTGTTTACGTAACAATAGAGGGTAACGACACCAATGAGTTTGCTGGCTTCATGATACAGACGCGAAACGAATCCAATATTGCTATTGGTAAATTCAGACCAGCCGATGATATCAAATTGATCAGCTGCTTTGGCACAGATGATGTGAGTTTACTTACTCTTACTCTCTCTTACTCCCATGGCCATTGATACCCGAGTAGGGTTTTGGCCTCGCCAACAACTGCTCGCCATCTGTCCCTCTCCTGTGCCTCTTCAATATCTGCTCCTGCTCTTCTAATATCTTTTTTCACACTGTCCCACCATCTTCTCTTTGGCCTTCCTGGTGGTCTTCTCCCATTCGGCTGCCCTTCTCCTACTTCTCTCAGCAATGAACCTCTGTCCCTCCTCAAGACATGCCCAACCCATCTCAAACGTCTAGTTCTAGCGTGGGCCACGATATCAAAATTTCTGTACAGATTCCTTAACTCTTCATTGTGCCTAATTCTCCATTCTCCATTTTCACACACTGCTACATAAATCTTTCTTAAAGTTTTATTTTCAAAAACAATGAGCTTTCTTTCTTCTTTTTTTTTCTTTTTTAGATGTGAGTTTATACTAATTTATTTTTACTGTACAAAAGATCAGGCTGTTAATTAAAGGCTGATTTACACGCTGCCAGCTGGCGTTTCAGTGAAGGTTTCCAGTCACTGGAGAGGCCAGTTAGCCACTGTTCTGCCAGTAGCTACCAGTATTAACATTTGCCTTATTGGGTATCTACAACATGTCTACAGTAAAACCTTGCTAGTCTGACTGTATCGTCGGAAAAATAGCCTTACGCTTGATCGGCTTTCGTATGATTTCATCTTCATCCTTGCTTAGTCTGACCATATCGAATTTCGTTTTCATCTCTGGTGCATCACTCTATTCACGTTGGTGCCTTTCGATGACACATTATTTGTTGTGAGTTGTGAGTACCGTACGCATTTTGATCAATGGAGCAATGGCATTTTGTGCGGTTAATATGAGATCGCAATAAATTTTATTGGTATTCATCATTGTTTTTGAAAATTTTGGTTCAGTTCACCTGTATTTTACATCATTCCGGTACTAGTAACATGTCTGCTAAAAACCGAAAGCATTGTTATGCTATTTAAAGTACTCAAGAGGTTAGACAAGCACAAAAAAATCTATGGTTGAATGGATGAGGTTGTCGTTTGCTGAGCAGAAGAGCATTTCAGCTTTTTCTCCAGTCGTTTGCAAGACCAATAAAAACTGGACACATGGTATTTTTAAACATTCCAATTTTATGTGCTTTTCAAACGATTGTGTTAGGATCATTAGTTTATTAGCAACGTGTGTTTTATAAAATTCTTTGATATTTATACAGGGTGAACAACTTACCTGTGCCACCATTGGTAAATCATAAACTATGAGATTTAGAGGAAAATTTAAGTGGGGAACACCACTTATTTTTTTAAGGCAACAAAAAATATGAATTCCATTTTCTTCTACATGGCCGCCATTTTCCAATATGCAACTTTAAAATTTCTTCCTATCGAACATCTACAATTTATAGTGTTTTTGAAGTGTCCATGTAATTTTAATACATTTTTCTCTAAACCTAACAGTTAGGGAGCTACAAGCAATTAAGTTCATTTATAGTTCCATAAGAATAACATGGGGCAAACTTTATTTGCCCATATCTCAGAGACCATTCAGTAAAATAAGAAATACTCAAGAATAAAAAAATGTTAAGATAATTTATGCGTTAATGATAATTTTTAAGAGTGAAATTTTCTTGAAACATAATTTTCAAGACATTTTTATTTTTGAGTATTTTTTATTTTACTGAATGGTTTCGGAGATATGGGCAAATAAAGTTTGCCCCATGTTGTTCTAATGGAATTAAAAATTAACTTTAATTACCTGTAGATCCCTAAGCGTTAGGTTAAGAGAAAAATGTCTCAAAATTACAGGTACATTTAAAAACACCATAAATTGTAGGGTGTTCCATAAGAAATTTTAAACTTGGCTGCCATATTGGAAAATGGCGGCCATTTAGAAGAAAATGGAGTTCATATTTTTTATCACCTTAAAAAAATAGTTGATGTTCCCCACTTATTAGTTTTCTCTAAATCTCATAGTTTAAAATATACCAATGGTAAAACACAGTTAAGTTGTTCACCCTGTATAGTAAAACAATCAAACTTAAGCCTGAGCTACATGATGCATCTTCAAGCCAAGTATTTTTCATGCTTTATAACTTTACAACTTGCTCTAAACTGTCTGCTCTCTTCCCTTCAATATATAATATTCTCCAAGTACCCTACAACGTACATCTTTGTGGATTACATTATGTTAATTAATTTTCTCAATTATTTAGGTTCCTATGCAGCTATTTAGTTTGTTTAATGCTCTTAAAGCAATGTTTTCAGCTTGAATACGTTTTTAGAATCTTTTTATGTCAGCAAAGGCATTCCTCTTTAGTTAGACCTTTTTGCTGTTCCAACCATGCCATCGGTTTTGTATGACATGGATTAGCTGTGCGGTTCTACTGCAATTTGTTGGTTGCATATTACACTATCCCCATTTAGAAAAATGTTTTTATTTTTAACTAAAGGCCCGTTGTCCCTGAAGCGACTCTAGCGATAGTCTCTGAGCGACAGTCGCTCCGGCACTGGTAGCGTTGTTTCAAATGGGACCGTTGTCCTTGAAGCGACTGCGACTGGCATGGCTAGCGACTATCGCGGGTCCGGTCTGGGGGCAGGTTCAGTCGCAGTCGCGGAGCGATTGGTGTCATTTTTCACGTGTTTAGTTGTTATTCGTAATTTCTTCAATGAATACGGAACTGCAATGAAGATGAAAAGCTTCCTAAGGCGTCTTTTATATTAACTAGTGTGCTTATTGCTTGAAATCGAGCAATTTAATTTAAACTATGACGTGTTATTGTTTAATTTATTGCGTTTAGTTTTCCGACCAATCCAAAAGTGATTAATTTACCCAAAACTACACATATTTACACCCGTACATTAAAAGATTTTGAATGCTCAACTTAATCCCATTATGCCTAATAATATTCGAATGGTAAAATTTCACATTTTAATTTTAGATATTGCCCTCAATTTTTGATTCTCATCAATTTTTGGCGAAACCAAGTAGAGATAAACCCTATCCATCCAACGACACAAAAACTTCGGTTGAGAATTAAAGGTCCATTAAAATATATATATATATGTGAGGTGGAAAGCGAAAAGGGACCTCTTGTCGGCAAAGTAAAATTTTCAGTACAGCTAAATACAGCGATTTCGGTCCAAATCATCGATTTTCGGTTTTTTATCGATTATTAATCTATATTTTGTGTAGAAAAGGCATATATCGGTTAAAAAGTTGAATCAAAGCTTAAACAAGTCGATATAAATCATTTTGTTAGTCACTGCATGCCCTGAGAAAAGGTACCTCTTGACGCTTATGGGAAAATAACATGGCCGACAAGAGGGCCCTTTTCAACAACACACTTCGTAAAGAAACATTGGTTCAAAAATGAGTCTCTCCTGAATTCTAGCGGACACTTAGAGAAATAGGACGAAGTTCTAGTGAAAGCAGAACATCGTCTGATTATTTTAATACGAACCTGACAAGAGGTACCTTTTCTATAACCGAGGTTTTGGTTACAAAACTTTGACTTTCCTATACAGTCCTTTAAACAGTGGACAGTTATTACGTTATTGTAATTAATTAATCAGTAATTATCAACTAACAATATTCTATCAATGATAAGCGGGATAGTTCAATAATGAACAGGACATTTTTATTGTAAAGTACAAGGTTGGTTGTCAATGGGTATCGTGGTTGCAACCATCAGCTGTTGCCCCAGCTACTGCCTCTGATTGGAGTATTGTAACACTGTCTTTGTTCAAGTGTTATCAGTTCGGCTTAAAACCCGAATGTTAACTTATCAATTTGGTCATTGGTATTAGTTGATTTAATTGACGAGTATTCAATTTAATAGCAGATCAAAAGCAAAATCTTTCAACAATAGGTCAAACTTCGCTTTTCAATGGTTTACGTTCAAACTATCGATATTATTTTCTAATTAGGATGTTTATTTTGACTATATTAAACTAATTATTGGATAAAACATTTAAACAACAATGTGGCAGCAGTAAATGTTTAGCCTTGAAAAGGTATCTCTTGTCGTTATGGAGATATAACACAGGGCCGACAAGAGGTCCCTTTTCAGAAAATACCCTTGTGTACTACATGTTGCAAAAAACACAGTATTAGCCTAAATTCTAGCGTTAGTTAAGGAAACTACTAGTGTTCTTCCTAAAGAGGACATTTTAAGCTTTGAATTGATACCAACATCATCGCTCAAATACAAAAAATATAGATTCTGAGTTTATTTAAACTTTTTAAGGGCGTTTTCCTGAAAATGCCCTTCACGCTTCGAGAAAGTTCAAACGTCCATAACTCAAAAAAAAAAAAAAAAAAAAAAAATCGTAGAGACATGAAATATGCACCCAACTGTTAGGAATTTTAAGGTGATAATAAAAATATCAATAACTCAAAATCGGAAATTGCCGACAAGAGGTCCCTTTTCGCTTTCCATCTCACATATATATCCCTTTAGCCAGCGTGTTAAATAAGTATAGATATATTAAAATAGCCTTCTTGTCTAGTTATGTCATGAGTACCAATTCATGCAGCAAATATTATTTCCATGACTCATGACATCTTCGTCATAGACATCCTCACCTGAAAGGTAATTTTTGTTTTATTTCTGCTTCAAACTCATGGTACATTTAAAACTCGCAATTCAGCATAACAATGCACTAGAATCGCTCTTTAAAAATCGCTTCAGGGACAACAACGAGATTAGCGACTATCGCTGAGCGATTATCGCTCCGCTACTATCGCAAGAGTCGCTTCAGGGACAACGGGCCTTAATACGGTTTACAGTAATGACTGCACACAACAAGCTTCAAGAGGCAGTTTTATATATCTTATTGTTTAGACAGACACTACCTCCGACACCAGAAGGTACAATTTAGTTGACGAGTAGAAAAGGCTGACCATTGTTTTTTTTCACAAAAATGTGGTCCATACTAAATGATTTTTTTAATCACACCAGCCTTTAATTTTAAATTAACAAAGCAAAGATGGATACCAAATTAAAAAATGCAATGTACCTTGAGTGCAGATGAGACAACAAATTACATTGGCTAACTTTCAGTTCATGCTATGAACTCAATTGAATTCATTAGAACACAACTTCATTATTGCAGGGCAAGCTTAAGATTTACGACTGTTTTTACCAAATTATGGTTCAATTTTTTTTTACAGACAGCCATAAATATTAACTACCTGCCTAAAGAGGACATTACTGTGAGGTGGTTTCCAGAAGAGAAACATCAGGGTCACACTGTCAGGGTCGTGTAAGTTGATCTCAATCACTTTTAATAAAATAATAAAACAATTAGTCACTAAAAATAGGATTTGAGTGCAAAATACATCAACTACATAATTTCCACAATAAACTTAATTTTCTATTTGAAAAATTAAAGAGTATTGCATTTTCTGTTGAACATAAAAGACTGAATCTCTTATAGGAAAAAGACTGAATCGGAATAGACTCTAAAGCCACGTCCGCACTGACTGGCCGCACATGTTCACCGAACAAAGTTCTTCTGAACTTTTGTTTTTTCGTTGCTAACCTTTTAGAATGTAAATCATATGGCCGATAATTGTTCATTATGAATGTTTGTTGAATTGTGGTGTGTGCCACGATGTTCGGCCAGTGCGGACGCGGCTTAACACCCTTTTAAAATTTGATTTGAGTGCCAAAGATACCAAATGGGTAAATTAACGCTACGGTAACACCATCTGTATCAATTTCCTTTTGCTATCGGTCTTCAATTCTCATTGATGAATAATAATTGGGAAAATGAGTTACATGGTATTTTAAGTTAATGAGAGTAAAGACAACATTTAAAATGTCTCATGTGAGAAAAAACATCTGGCTCATTTAGTTTGATCACCATATCAAGAAATAGTATACAGTAGAACCTCAATAGTTCGACTCTCGATAGTTCGACACTCCTGATAGTGCGACATGGTCCATGAAAACTTAACATGTTAATAATGACCGATAGTGTCCATGTTGGAGCCTTACAAAGATGAAAATGTAAACAAATTGGCGAATGATTTGAATGTTGTTTATGTTAAAGTTCAATTAGGTTATGGTTTCACTAAAATTTAGTGTTTCCTAAATTCAAATTATGATTTTTATACTCCCAGTGTTAAAATTTCCTATATACTCCCTATAATTCGACATTTCGATAGTTCGACACTCTCTAAGTCCACAAAGTGTCGAACTATCGAGGTTCTACTGTATTTCGTCCCTAGTCCGGAAAGTGGTCGTTATCGGTGCAAGATTGAGTTTCAAGTACGAGGAGAAGCCGAGTACTTGAATTAGATGGAGCACCAGTACACCACTTTCGGACGAGTTACTAACAGCACTTTTTATCACCACTATTGATAAATATTCAGTTTGGATAAAAATTCATAAATTTTGACCGAATAATATACCGATAATTAATAACTAATTAATATATACCAAATCTGACTTTGTTATTGTTTCATTTATTTCAACAAGCAAAACAATCAGGTGTTTGAATCTTGTACAATGGAATAAGTTACTGTAAGTAGAATAGCAACAAAAATATTGGTAGTTTTTTCCGGTCTAGTCCCGAAAACTATTGATTACAAACACATTTATCCAACCCATCGGGAATCAACTAGAGGGTGAATAATGTATTTTTTGGGTATCACTCACCTATTTTGATTGTCGTCAGCTCGGGACTTGTCAGGATTTATAAAACAAAACACGACACATCAAAACACTTATAATCCCGAAGTGACGAAAAACGGATGTTTCGCGGGACCGAAACTAATAAAAAAGTCCCGCTTCCTCAGGGTACAGAAAACTTATCATTTTTTTCCACACGCCGAATCACGACTCGTGACCTTGAACACCGAACCATGACTTGTTGACTTGAGTCATGGTTCAGCGTTCGACCCGCGTGCGAGAAAAAATAATAAGTTTTCTGTACCCTGAGGAAGCGGGACGTTTTTTATTAGTTTCGGTCTTGCGTAGTATCGTCACTTCGGGATTATAAATGTTTTCGTGTGTCGTGTGTGATGCTTTGTAAATCCTGACAAGTCCCGAGCTGACGACAATCAAAATAGGTGAGTGATACCCAAAAAATACATTATTCATTGAAGATACCACACCAAAAACATGTCATTCAGAAATACAACTACAGGATGTCTACTGCCAAATAGATACAAAAATCAGTGACTTTTGGGGGTATAAAATGTTAAAAATCAGTGACTTTTGCTTGGTCTATTCAGAAAATTTTGGTCGAAAACTTCTAATGTCGCTAAACTTTAGCTCATAATCACATTATTTCCTCGATTTATAAAAAAAATCGGACTTTTTTGCATTTTAAGAAAAAAGTGACTTTTTGGTGATTAACTAAAATCTATGACTTACGGCGACTTTTGGTGACTTCAGTGACCAGTAGACACCCTGAACTAGTCTCGATCACAGCTAACTGCTCAGAAAGCAACATTTATCGCAAGGGTATGATGAAAAATAATTTTTTTTTATTACATAAGACCAGAAAAAATTGTTTTCAGTTAACAGAGGATCAAAATAAGTATTGAAGACAAGATGCTTCAATAGGCAGCATCTTGATGATCATCTTGCAGTAATGATAGTGCTTTATTGGATTGCGTGGTCACAGACTCCAAGGAAATTGTTTGGGGTTCTTTATATTGTGTAAACTCTACTAAAATGAGAATGAGTAGGGGCTCTACTATATTGTGTAATAAAATGTTGCTAATATTAAACTAGAGAGCCAATAGACCAAAGGGCTCATAAAAAAAAGAAATTTATATTTTGTCATCATGGAATTGATGGATTTCCGGGGAAATTGAAACAACTGTAATAACGACAATCAATTTTTAAAAAAATCCTTGATTGCTATCTCAATAGATCTTAAACTTTCTTCTTTCAACCCCATGAGCCAAGGACATATGCCTTAATTGATTTGGCAAGGTTCTTTATTTATATTTCAGCAATTTACAAAAAAGTTTTAGAGGCTTGTCTTAATATTTTGTGTTTTCCCATAAACACCATAGTGTTAATATAGGTTTGCAGCCATGGGATGTTGTTAAAAAATGTTAGTTGTTGGGAAATGTAATGGTTAGTTAAGGTAAATATCAAATTGTATCAATTGGCACATTTAATTTTTCCCTATATAAACAATATGGAGGTGAGTGTGTAGGTTTGCTGCCATTTGGGTGTTAAGCAAATATCAATTACAACACCCATATGGCGTGTTGTAAACCCTACCTAGTAAATATACATACCAAATTTTACCAAGTTATGTTAATAAATAAGCGAGAAAAGGAGTTTAGTGGATTTCCCATAAGATTAACATGAAGAACCTAATTTTGGTTTTTCTCAGTAATTTTTGTTTTTAAGCTCTTTTAAACGTTTATTGTAAAAATTGTTGAATGTTGAAAATTTAGGTCCAAAAATACGAAGAAAACCCAGTTTCCATTACCCGATAATGATGGTTTGCAAACTCATGAAAATAGACATGGTCTTACACCTCCATACCAAATTTAATCAAAATCAGAGGTCCCTTTCAATAGGTATCAGTGCCGTGGATACACACATATATATGAAAATAAAAGAGTGGCGTTTTTTAATTCTAGGGACCTCAAAACGAAAAAGCAACATGGTCCCGGGCTTAGGTCCTATCATGGCTACTACCGTAATAGCGTATTCCCTGTAGGGAAATTCGCCAAAATGAAATTACAGGGTTTCTACAGAATTACAGTAGTAGCCATGGTAAGACCTAAACCCGGGACCACTTTACTTTTTCATTTTGAGGTCCCCAGAAGCCAAAAACAACATTCGTTCATTTTCATATATATATATCTATGTGTCAGTGGTACTGATAACCTTTGAAAGGGACCTCTGATTTTGATGAAATTTGGTATGAAGGTGTAAGAACCAGGTCTATTTTCATGAGTACCGAACCAGCATTGTCGGGTTATGGGAATGGGGTTTCAGAGGGGTAAAAAATGGGTTTTTGGCATTTTTGAACTTCAATTTTCAAAATTCAAGAATTTTAACTAATACCATTTAAAAGAGCTTAAAAAACCAATTTAGTATTTTGAATCATTAAAATAGCCTAACTGGTTATAAAAGAAAATTTAAATCAAGTTTCCCATGTTATTCTTATGGGTTAATCTTGAAAAAGTTATATATCATTTATTTATAAACATATTGTAGTAAAAATTTTTATGAACCTGTCCTATTTGATGAGTAATTAAAATTTGATCAAAAACCCGCATGGCAGCAAACCTACATGCCAAATCCCATGGTATTCTCATGGAAAATAAGTGTATAATGGGAGCAAGAGAGATGGAAATAATAAGGTGTCTGTTCCTAATAATCAGCTGATCATCTGTCTTCTGCATTTGTCAAATTTGGAATGTTTGTTTTGGGATTTGTAAACAAATAATTCTTTTTGCATGGAAGCTTTGAATATGCACTTTTATTACTGTAAAAAAATAATATTTATTGCAATATAAATATTATTATATAAATAAAAATAATTAACCCAGAAAAAAATGCCATTAAATATATAATATTTCCTTCAAAAGATTATTAATTAATTATATAAGATGGCCACAAAGTTCTTTGATGTTGAAAAAAATAACTCTTTGGAAATTCGTTCAGTACGCAGGTCTGCTGCGAAGGGGGTATTTTGGATGTGTCCTTTGTTCCTTAAAATTGAAGTCAATGAAAATAAAAATCTCTTTTAACAAAAAAATCCCATTAAATTAATCTCTTATAACAGCTGATCAAATAACATGTTTAATTTCAGGGCTTCCATCGCAAGAGGCTACCTAGAGAAGGAGTACTGGCTAAGGCACGAATCGCCCCCAATAAAAATCCTGCCACCCAAGTACCCTACCTTTCCAGACAGATAATAAAACTTATTATATCATAGATTCGTCTAATCATGCTAAGCCTCTACTGCTTTCATAACCCACAATAACAGCAGTGGTTTTGAATTGAGAAAAAAAAATCTTTGGGGAAATATTTACTTAATGGTATGCGGATAACTATTTGTACCAGCTGCAACTAGTTTCATACTTATCATGTTTGAATTCCTGGTATGGTCAGCATCTTCTAGCTACAATAAAGTAACTTAACCTTTAGTTTTAATTTTACAAAAAATTTAAACTTTGGATAAGCAGAGCACAGGAGACGAATATATCCATTGATAAGCATCGATTTATACCAAACATGAGTTATCTATCATATTCAATTGGATAACAATTAAAACCTTATCGCCTTAATATCTTACATCAAGGCGACAATAAACTGGTGGAATTGATGGTTCAGAGAAACAGTAAAAAACACCATATTTGGATGTTTCTATCAAAATGTCCCTCTTTCAAATCCCACTGGTGTAGTTCAAATTACATATTGAACAGAAACAATGCTTAAAACAAGGATTTTGTCCTTACAAAAAACAACAAAATCTTATGTCGATTATAATTCAACAATGAAAGAATAAGAATATTTTTTGAACATCAAATCTCCATAGGAACTAGGAGGTTACGACTAAAACAATAACCTATTTATACAAATTTTATTAATAAATAAAAAATACTTTAATAAATACAAGAATATCTCCTATTAACAGCGCTCAGATCCAAAATACAAGTTAAAAAGTGTAATGTTTTTATAATAAAATTCTAAATGTCAATTTGTATAATCGTCAAGGGGAATTTAGGGGTATCACATAGGAGTCTCAAAACAAAAGAAACCACTGATTGATGAGCTTCAATTTGGAAAGATTTGATCTTTATTTCCGAAATGTCTTCTCCTCAGATGATCAAGAGAATTTCCTGTAAATACAAGAAAAACTGTCATATAAAAATATAAACTAATCTATAAACCATTTCATCAATACATCATACAAGAGGTCAGGCAATATAGAACAAGTGTTTGTTTATTAAATTTATTTATATTAAATAATATACAAAAAACCGTAGCCACTAAAACCACTTCTATAGGTTTTCGTCTACAACGTTTTTGATTGAAAAACCCCTTCCAAAGACCAACTAAATTTTTTCTTAAACAACAAAATATAAGCGTAGGTAATAATCTAACTGAAGGATAAAACTCAAAAAATAATTTATCAGGGAAAGATAAAGAAGACTCTAAAGTAATTGAATATCCAGTAACACAAATAGAAAGTAGCTTAGAGAATGCCAGTTCGGAAAAGTAAAATATAACGTAATCCATTATTAACATTAGATACCACTTACGTACCATCATGTAAAGCATAATACACAGTAACAATAAACAATACACCTATTAACACCGATAACGCCTCCAAAGAGACTACGATGAGGATTGACGAATCAAATCACTCAATAATGAGGTTAGGACTCGCCTAACCTTTTAAGTCACTTTTGAGAAATTATGGATAAGAGCAGCCACTTTCTCTGTAGAATCAAGAGCGCATCTTAAGCAGGCCGATCAAAAATACACGTCACAAAATATCACGGCGCGATCCGATACTCACACCATAATCTTTGCTAAGATTCACTAGATCAGGTCGGCAACATTCATTGGCATTTCAACGATGGTTGTGTTATAAAACTGTTCAATGTCATTTAGTACACGTTTATCTTGTTCTGTGACGAAGTTGATGGCGACTCCCTTCCTTCCAAAACGTCCACCACGACCGATCCTGAAACACAACCAATCATCACAAATCTATAACAATTGGTTAAACCAAATAAAACACAGAAAACTTGAGTAAAGAAATTGAAATATTTAGATCTAGATTTTATTCTAGATATCATGTCTACGTTATTACTAAAGTAGCACTAAGTGGTCCTTTAGTAATAACAATATTTGCAGATTTTCGGCACACCAATAAATAGATTATTTGATGTTTCCTATCTGCACGTTTTCTATTCCCCGCACACTGGCACTTGAAGTCAACACTAAAGTTGAAAAAGTGTGGCGGTGCAGGGTAAAATTGAGGAAGAAATATTTTAATTAGTGCCTGAGTTAAAAAAAAAATTTGCTTTTGGGAGGGATGGAAATAATTAATTGTGGGAGGGGTTTGTTTATTCTTTCTCATATTCCACCCGCTGAAGCGTTTTAGTTTTATTTCACTGTTGCGTCCAAGCTGGTAATTCAACATCACAATTATTTTTACGTTTCGTACAATTTTTTGTAACAGTTGTTGTCTTATCAGTTACTTTATAACCAATTACTTATTTAACAAGGCAGGTTTGGCTTGAACATAAAACTAAAAACTTTACTTGTCAAAACCAGCTACATGAAAATGTATATAACAAATTTAAATATTTTGTTTACAGTTTAAATAAGTCAACCCTTTCCCTCACTATGATATTCTCAAGCAGGATCAACAGTAAGAAAACAAATCTATACGGTAGTTAAATTATTAATATAAATTACTGTATCTAATTACGGTACCAAATAAGCCAAAATCATAATTATTTCAAAAATTTAATTTTCCTTACTGTATATATTATTAGATACAAAATGTGAAATACTACTTTTTCACTTTTTTTCTGGGTACATCGACTTTTCTTGGGATTTTAACAAAGAAACACTAGACATATGTACATTAGTTACTGGAAATTCCCTTTTTTTCGTATCATTATCTTATGAAAAAAAAATGTTTTTTGTTTCATCCTAGTAACGTAATAAATTTTTTGAGTATGAACAGTTTTGTAAACCTTCACAATCGCATAGCAAACCAAGAAAATCTGCCATTGGTGAAACATCCGAGAAAAAGTTAAAAAAAATCAATTCAAGGTCCCGAGATACGATAGAAACAAGGTAAGTTTCATTGTTTTGAAAATTACCAGCAACAAATTAGCTTTTATATGATTATTAATGAATTGACCCCATATTGGTGGAAAAGTGCACCCCAGATCATCACATAGCTGTCTCCATTAGCGCCTGCTATCAATCTATATTATATTAATACCAAGTTTGTTTACCAAGTTTGTAATTATTACCAAGTTTGTAAGTCGTGTCAGACTTATTTTATTGACCATGTCTATTACACAACTGTGTTTAATGACAATAAAGGATTCTTATTCTTATTCTTAATAGGCTAGCATGTTTATTTTCCTCCTTTTTTCTCAGCTTATGTGCATTGTAGGAGAAATCAGCGCATACCGTTAGAAAGGTGGTGTCCTATAGATGAGCAGAATCCCATTATTATTTCCATCGGCCTCCAGGGCTACGCCCTGTGGGCTTTTGACATTTCAATGCTAATCTTAGGGGAGAAAGATTTTTGATTGCATCATTACAGCTGTTACAATAACAAATGCTAGCAAACCAGGAAGAACAGAGTTTTATTTACAAAACCTTTTAAATCTATTTGGCTAGTGAGTTTTTGGTCAAATTTCAACCAGTGGGCGATCCCTATTTCCAATTATTATGCAAAATCACATATTTTTGTGAATTTCCGGTATTTTTCTCTGAGTTAGAATTTTTCTTTTAACTCCCGCACTTCTTGTCGCGTGGATACTCGACACCCTGACCAAAATAACATGTGATTTATAGCTATTACCAGTATAAATTTAATGTTTTAAATATGTCAAAAAGCTATCCTCAAAATTGAATCTCCTGCTGAATCCAACATTTTAAACAACTCAACAAAAACTAAACAGTAGTTAATATTTTGCTAGACAATTTAATCTACACATTTAACCCTTTTGCCATAGGAAATCCACAACACTTAGCATCAAATTAAAAATATTATTTGTTGTTTGCTCTGTGTATATTTCCTACATCAGACAAACTGGAACTTGAAAATTCAACACTGTGGTGAACAAAGTATGGCTGGTGCAGGTAAAATCAAGAGACCGAAGTTTAAATTAGTTGATATACTAAACACACAATCGGCACCATATAAAAATTCACACTTAGTATTATAAAAGCTAATTAGGTCTCTAATATTAACACTAAATGTTTTCAATCTGATATTTCAACAATAATGAGCTTCAGAACAGCTAATTAGGTCTCTAATATTAACACTAAATGTTTTCAATCTGATATTTCAACAATAATGAGCTTCAGAACATTAAACAGAAAACAGCTTGTCATACCTGTGAATGTAATTTTCCCGGTTGGACGGCAGGTCATAGTTGATGACAAGTGAGACTTGTTGGACATCAATGCCTCTCGCTAACAGATCAGTGGTGATGAGGACTCGACTGGAGCCGGTACGGAACTGCCTCATGATCAGGTCTCGTTCCCGCTGCTCCATGTCACCGTGCTGCAACAAGACACGACTCATTCGTACAATTAATTGCTCCCACCAATTTTAAATAACTAAATTGATTAGGACATTAATAAATATAAAAATACTACGTCTTCATTCAATCATATAAAATTCTACAATTTACCTTTAGACCTGTGTTTGGGTATTGCAATTATATAAAATTCTAAAATTTACCTTTAGACCTGTGTTTGGGTATTGAAATTTTATGCGCCTGATTGTAAAGAAAGAGGTAGTAGTGGTGAAGAAATTTCCAAAAATTACAATTTCAAATCAATGTATACTATATCATGTGTGCAAATCACTGTTTAACATTTATTTACAATAAAAAAAATTAAATAGCATAAATTTATCATACAACAATGGAACAACAGAGTATCATCAGCATTACAGTCTAGCCTTTTACACGCTTCTATTGTTAAGTCATACAAATTCAGTAATAAATTACAATGAGTTCAAGCTTCTATAAGACTATATATACAATTAGCCCTGCACAGTACGCATTACTGTACAAAAATATGTTTCCCAAATTAAAGTTATTTCATAAACTTATTGCACTAAGTGAACTCTAGATGTAGGCTCCATTATCATTTAGAGTTAACCACCACTTTAAAAATAAAAATAGTTTGTTTCACTTGAAAAATAAATTTTTTTCTCATTAATAATAGTAAAAATTATGATCAAGACAATGTCTGCTGATTTTCGGCACACCAAATAAAACTTTATTTGGTGCTTCCAATCGGCAAACTTGCTGTTCCCTGAACATTGGCACTTCTCTTTCCACTATTAGGAGATGAAGTATGGCGGAGCAGGGATATTTGTCAATAAATTATAACTCTTTTCAATACTTTATTGACGTTGAGACACACTAAGCACTACAAAGTTGTTATCACTAATAAGCATAAGTGGATAAAAGCACAGTACAAGTACAAGTGTTCAACTAACAATTTCAAATTTAGATACCTTTTATACCGCGACACACTATGCTGCTCAATACATCACATTACCATGGTTTTAAAAAATTAACATGGATTTATCATGAAACAACAGAACAAGAACATATTGCATGAAGGTCTAGTCTTTTGAACAATAAAAGTAGATTCTCAATAATTTGGACTGATGCTTATAATGGCGCAGTGAGGATTTTGAAAAATACAGAACTGGCTGAGTTTTTATTAAACAGCAAGAAATCAATTTAGTGAGAGAATTTGTTTAGCCTATATTTAAATGTTGATACCACGGTTCCATTGCAAAATCATACAAATGCAATAAAAAACTATTGTACCGTACTAATAAGCTTTTGTAACATACAGCGAGTGTACAATAGCTCAGCCCAGTATGCATTGCTTAACCTTAAAATACTCTTATCAACAATTTTATTGCACTAAGTGAATTCTATATATGAACTCAACAACCTTTACGTGTTAACCGAATACATAAAGGTTTTCTCTTTCCCTCCCGAAGAAACTCCGCTCCTTACAACACAATACAAATCCGATGAAGATTTATCCCAGGCATGCAGTATCCACCTCCTGGATGTAGATAATGAGGAAAATTACTCACAGGAGACAGAACCCAAGTATCAAAAACTCAAAGAGAGAAATATATCTTTCAATAACTTTAGGACAATTCAGGACAACCAAGGAAACACACATATAAATATATATTTCTCCTCCAAAGAGAATAACTGGAAGAAAAAACTTTTCCGCTTCCTGGAACTAGCTAACGAGTGCATTAAATTCCCGTCACTCTTTGCCCTGAATCTAGAAGAAATAATGAAGGCAGTAAACCTTACCCAAGCAAGTTTGAGAGAGCTTCTCCAGGTTTTCCTACAACATTCCTGCAATGCCTATCTTCACCGCTTCCGAATATACTCTCACTCAAAGGAATTGAAAGAAACAGCTGACGAGATCATCGATAGCACTGTAAGCAGGCACCAAAGGAAAATATTACAACTATCCCCCTCCCGCCAAGTAACCATGTATAACGCCTGGAGGACAACTCGAGGATCCCATGAAACACCCATCCCCTATAATCCTCCTCGCCTAGGGACAGAAGATAAAAGAAAGTACATGGAAGCAGCAATGCATGAGCAAAAAGAAATCTGGAAATCAAAAGAAAAAGTCATCCTTCAGGAGCTTAGCAGAGTATATAGAGAATATAATATAAGCCACATAAATGACAATGCTGCGGCAAAGGTTTTCTATGAAAAAACGAAAAACAAATATGCCATCATCAACCTACAAACTGGAAATAATTACACAGAACAAAAAATAACTAAACACTACCAATTTGGATTTGATGGAGCCCGACTAATAGAAGTAACAAAAGATAAAAACGGAAAATATGTCGCAGCCCCAAACAACATCGCTATTAATTCAAACATTGTAGTCTCAGATGATACCCAACTGTTAAATGACTTGCGCCTATACAATAGCATAAAGCATCTTAACATTAACTTTATACCTGACATCGATCTAAACCTTGTCCAAGGAGTGCCAGGCTGTGGAAAAACCACTTTTATATTAAACAACTACAAAACTGGAGATCTTGTCCTTTTTCCCACGCGAGACTCTGCACTGGATTTCAGGAAAAGGTTTAAAAGCACCCATCCAAACAATAGTAAATATGAATGCAATGACACATTCCGAACACTGCATTCATTCTTAATAAATTCAACCCAACACATACAGACAGGAAATAAGTATAATAGGCTCATTGTAGACGAAGCTCTAATGCTGCATGCTGGGGAAGTTCTCTTTGCAGCAACCCTTGCAAAAGTAAAAGAAGTGATACTCATCGGTGACATGAATCAAATCCCATTCATAAACAGAACAGAGACACTTGAGGTGAATTTCCACAAGATTGCAGAAATAGCAAAAATCACCAAAACACTGAACAAAACCTTTAGGTGTACAGCAAGCACTACCGCTATACTTTCAAGTCTTTATCCTCAAGGCATGGTAACAACAAATCACACCACAGGCGAACAGAGTCTAAAGCTTTTCGAGGGAATAGAAAATCTCAGCAAGAGTCTGACAAAGAACACATACACATGTCTTGTCTTTAAACAATCAGAGAAACGTGAGCTCATTAAACTTGGTTACAACACATCTACTGTTCATGAATTTCAAGGTAGACAGGCAGAACACATAGCCCTAATTCGCACCTCAAGTAAGCCAGAAGAAATATATGACTCACAACCACACTGTATTGTCGCAATATCAAGACATACAAAATCTTTTCTCTACATTACTCCCTGCAGGAATGACACCATAGGTAAATGGATACAATACGCAAACTCCCTAAGCCCAGAACAACTGTCAAGATTCATCACAAACACACCCACGAACAACCTCCTGCACAATAAAAATGAACTAACCACAAAAAACAGCGCAAACAGTAATACTACACAAAACCAGCAACTCAATAGCCAAAAAATCGTGAATCATTTTTTAGGCAAAGGACAGCCCCCCAAAGAAAGACACAAATTACAAAAAGTTCACACAACGAGAATACTCTGGAACTCAGCCCTCAAAAGAATCAAACATTTTGTGAAAGGTCCATTAAAATCGCACATCAAAACATAAATTGGCTGTCAAACAAATTAGAGAGATTGGGCCACTTTTTAGACGATGAAAAACCAGACCTTGTAATAGTAACCGAACACGGCCTACCTCAAGATAACCTTAAAAAAACCTGCCTTGAGGGCTACTCTCTATTAGGCGGATTTTCTAGGAGAGACCATATAAAAGGAGGAGTAGCTGGATATGTAAAAAATGGCCTAGAGAAAGACATTAAACTCATCAGCACAAGCAAGGATGAAACAGAGCTCATCTGTGAAATGGCACTTTTTGAAATTAAATCCAAAAAGCACATGGTCCAAGTATTAGGAGTCTACAGACCACCCAGTGCAAACCTGGATCAAGCAATTAACATCTTATCAGAACATTTAAACAACACCCTACACACACACAAACAAACTATTCTAATGGGAGACATAAATGTAGACAACCTGACAGAAAATAGTGATAACACTAAGATCGAGGAGCTACTTACCACTTTTGGCATAACAAGGATGACACTGCCACCCACAAGAGTAACAAAAGAATCCTCAAGATCTATAGACTGGATCTGCACAAACATAAACCCAGAACTAATACAAACCTCTGTTGTCCAATCAGGACTTTCCGACCACTCAGCGCAGTTTATCACACTAAACATATCAAAACCTAACCCAAACACAACCAAAGAAAAAAAGAGAATTTTTACCAAAAAGGGGATTAAGCTTTTCAAAGAAAACCTGCAAACACAGAACTGGAATAACATCCTGCTAACAGAAGACGTAAATCAAGCCTATGACAATTTCCACAACACCATACAAGCAGCTCTCAATGACACCTGTCCCCTTAGAATTGTAAGAAGACGACATCGCAAAAAAAGGCACTATTGGGACAACGAATGCTTAAGGCTCAAAAACAACTACATCAATGCCCTGGAGAAAGAACAACGTACAGGACGAGCAGAAGATAAAGCAGAGACAGCCGCCAAGAAAAAAGAATATGACCAAAGGCTGAAAACACTCAAGAAAGAAAAAACTGCAGCACACATCAACCAAGCAGAAAATAAATCTAAAGCTCTGTGGCAGGTAATAAATAATGAAAGAGAAGCAACAAGAAGCACAGAAAACCAGCTAAAACTTCAAATAAATGGGGAACAGGTTAGTGAACCTCATGAAATAGCAAATCACTTTAACACATTCTTTGCCACAATAGCTGAAAGAACGCTCCAAACTAATAACACAAACTCAAACAGCATTCCCCCAGACCTACCACCCACAATAGACCACAACCTACAGTTCCGACCAACAACACATGCAGAAGTACTGAAAGCCATAGACTCCTTAAAATCAAAAACCTCCTCAGGCATCGACGAAATATCTGCCAAACTTACAAAAGAATGTAAAGAAGTACTTACTGGCCCACTCACAGACATAATAAACAAGTCTCTAAAACAGGGAATTTTTCCAGCCAAATTAAAGATTGCCAAAATATATCCAAAGTACAAAAAAGGACTAGAAACTGATACTGGAAGTTATAGACCAATTTCACTCATTCCCACTTTTTCAAAATAATAGAAAAAATTGTTCTTCAGAGACTACTGACCCACCTTGAACACCACAACCTACTCACAAGCCAACAGCATGGTTTCCTGAAAGGCAGATCAACATCGACAGCACTGATACAACTTACAGAACACATAATAGACCAACTGGAAGAAGGCTGCTTAGTTACCAGCCTATTCTTAGACTTCAGTAAGGCGTTTGACTGTCTAAATCATGACCGGCTACTCCAAAAACTAAGAACATTAGGCATAAGAGGAAAAGAAGCAGAGTGGTTTGAAAGCTATCTTAAAGATAGAAAACAGCTAGTTGAGATCAGCTACACCAATAACAACATCACTCAGAAAGCCCACTCAAGAACCGCTGATGTAATGAGAGGTGTGCCACAAGGCTCCGTGCTCGGCCCAGTACTATTCCTACTCCTCACAAACGACATGCCAGACCGGCTTCAAAGCGACTGTTATACAGTCATGTACGCGGATGATACAGTTCTCACCATATCTGATAAAAAAGCAGACACTCTAGAAAGAAACACAACAACCTATTTCAATCAAATTAAACGTTACTGCTCCGAAAATGACTTAGTCCTAAATGAAACAAAAACAGTACAAATCGCTTTTGTGACCAAAAACAAGAACACACAACTAACACCATTGCCTCAAGTAGAAATAAAAGAAACAAATAAGCACCTCGGCATCATAGTCGACTCAAAACTATCCTGGAAACCACATATAGACCAGCTGTGCAAGAAGCTCTCCTCAGGCATCTATGTAATTCGTAGAATGAAACAAATAAGTGGCCTGGATACGGCCAAAGCAGCTTACTTCGCCCTTTTTGAATCACACCTGAGGTATGGCATAGTGACATGGGGAGGGACAGCCAACACAAACCTAGAAAGGATCCTCAAACAACAGAAAAGAGCAATTAGATGCCTAGCAGGCTTACAACACCAAGAAAGCTGCCGGGAGACTTTCAGAGAACTCAAAACCCTCACCGTAATTTCACTCTACATACGTGAAACAATCCTGTTTGCAGTCACCTCACAACAGCCAAGACATCAGGACATACACCAGCACAACACAAGGCATGCTTCAAATTTTGCCTTGCCATTGCACCATCTCAGTCTGTTTGAAAAGAAACCAGCATACAAAGGAGCTTTGTATTATAACCATTTACCTGAGCATCTCAAGACACTACCACTACCACGCTTCAAGAATCAACTGACATCATGGCTACAGGACAGACCATACTACTCAGAAGCTGAATTCCTGAATAACAGCACCAGTGGAGCTTTTCCTCATTTCTTACTGTAACTACTGACGCTTATACTATTCTCAACGAATATGTAAATAAAGAAATATTGTCTATTGTCTATTGTCTATTGAATATTACCTTGACATATGATTTTTTCCCAACTGGTAAAAGCAAATTGTAATTTAAGGAAATGTTTGCTGATTTTCGGCACACCAAGTGAAATATCATTTGATGCTTCCAATCGGCAAAATTAATGTACCCTGAACATTGGCACTTCTCTTTCCACTATTAGGAGAAGAAGTATGGCGGAGCAGGAATATTGCTGTCAAATCATAACTCAGATGAGATAATAAAACCACAAAAAAAATTCATATGGACTAATAGGTATATTAGAACTGAATAATGGTAAATTTTCTTCCTCACAAGTTAGTCTGAGCTACAACAATTTTAAGGTTGGTACAGTACAATTTTTGTGTACCACGGCTCTCTGTACAAAATCGGTACGGTACAATATGCGTTATTAATATATGCCTTGCGGTATTAATATCAATGGGTAACACTTAAAATACCTAATTACCTTGTTTACCATATTTAGCTAAGTTACAACTTTAGTAGGGAAAATATCATTATCACGCAAGTTTAGTCCTTGTACTTCACACCTATGCATGTTCGCTGATGATATTAGTTTAATGCTAAGTAGTTAAATTGAACATGAAGTGAATAGCAGCATCACAACAATAACTTAAGATTTATTTTTGGCTGATAAAAAACATGCAAACATAGATTTTTTTTAAAGCAAATAACCTACATGCTGTATTAATTTTTTTCAATTCATCGCCTAAATATATAAAAGAACATACTAAGTTTTAACTCAACAAAAAAATTCAAAGCAGAACTCAAAAAATATTTTAAGAAGGCACTCATAGCCCCAGTAGGCTAGGCCTTTTGTAGAAGCGGCAGATGCCACCATTGGAGTGGTATCACCAGTGTTAGAAGTATAATAGCCAATCCAACAAGAGTAGGCTAAGTACGAGAAAGTAAACACCACTGAGTTTATACGTATAAATACCTTTATATGATATAAATTCATAAGAACAAACAGCTTTTGGATGGTCTTACTCTTTGAGCAAAGCGATCGTGTATTATTTCTTGAATGCATTCAGCTAATCCGGGTCACTTTAGAGGTTAGGACATATCTTTTCAATTGGCAGTCGATACAGTTCTCGTCACTGCTTGTCAAACAACTGTCCTTGCTGACGCTAACGTCTCTGGCGGTGGGCATTGATATCACTGTAGTTTGTTGTAGTTGTCACCGAATAAGAGCTAATGTATGTGATCAGCCGCTATGAGTGCTGTTGCCTAGGAGAATATGATTGTCTAAATGGTATTGGACCGCAAATTGTAAACTGTATTCCTATCCGTGGACTCGGAAGTCGGCAAACACAAAATCGTTAGTTAACTTATCATCTTGTTGCTGAGCGATGATGTCAAGCCATTCTTTTTATGTGTTAATTAATAAAAACAAAGAAATAACGATAAAATATTATTTCCGTTTTTCTAGAGTCAAATATAAGTAGTAGATACATTAATATTTTTGATATTTGTAATATGTACCGAACCGGATTCGTACCTATGATGGTATTTCGCATTGTACCGTACTTGTACCGAATTTTTGATGCACCGCAGACCCCTTATTACAAAGACTTGAATGTAAAAAAGGGTGGAGGAAGTGACTAAAGTATAGCAGGAAAGAGAAATAAGAAGTAAAAGAAAAGTTAGTAGACCAAGGAAGATAGAAGCGGATGGACATTATAGAAGATCTCGACTAAAAGGAAAATTCCGGCAGCAGGTGGCATGAGAGGAGCTGTACAGAGATAGAAATAGATGGAAGAGGCTTATCAGCACACACAGGAGACTGGAGCCAAAACAATGACAGTGATGACAAGTACTTGACTCCTTCTCTTAAACTACCGGTAACTGTATTTACAGAAGTAAAATGAAAGGAATAAGGGAAAAATAGTGGCCAGTACACTGAAGTTTGAGAGTAAAATTTTTAAGCTCTTTGGGTAATAATTTGTTTACTTCTGGCACGCTAGGCAGTCTCAATATTGAGGAAAACATCACAATGAATATAGTATGGAAGGGTAGAGGTAACAGGTAATTTATTCCAGCTATAAGATCCTCATCAGGCCAAACTAATTTACGCATATGTTGGCACTTTCTGTTTATGTATAATTCTGAAAAATAAAATAAAAAGTTAACAAATGTTAATTTAAGAATATAGATTGAAAACGGCACATGATATTTTAATAATGATTTATTTTGTTTATAGTTTGAAAAAGTGACTAACTTTTTTTGACAATTCAGCACATATTAACATTAGTTTTATATGTAAAAACATTAGTTCAGTAATTAAAACCAGGCAAGGTCCCTTTTAGTTTTGTTTGGGGGTCTAGTGTATTCTATACCTTATCTTTCACTTGCTATTCCAGCTCACTGAGCATCAACAGAGAGTAGTTAAGAACCACATCCGTGACAAAATAAGTCTCATTAATCTATTGCACTTTAGCCTGGCATGCTAGGAATGCTTATACAATAATGACCAACCATGGCGGAGAC
The DNA here is from genome assembly GCA_030545055.2 of Neoaliturus tenellus. Lineage (NCBI taxonomy): Eukaryota > Metazoa > Arthropoda > Insecta > Hemiptera > Cicadellidae > Neoaliturus > Neoaliturus tenellus. The sequence continues at coordinate 200,532 of JAQYXR010000053.1, read as the reverse complement.
AGTGAAGTCACGTTCGTGCATGTTCTCCGTGAGCCAGTCGACCTTGCGCCTGGTGTTGCAGAAGATGACGGCCTGGGTGATACTCAGTGTATCGTACAGATCACACAGCGTGTCCAGCTTCCAGTCTTCCTTCTCCACGAACACAAAGAACTGCTTGATACCTGAAAAAAACCAGAATATTTACTAAAGTATTCCAAAGTAACATTAAAGGGGATGAAGTATATGATGAAAGATATTACTTAGAAAGATACCTCATTTAGAAAATCATAACATTTTAATACTCATGGGATCAAGTTAATGACTTTCCCATACAGTAGTTATTAAATTTGGACTTTTGGCTTTTTTAACTTTTGTAACTCAACAATTTTCCTCAAACTAAATCTCACAACGCATTAAAACATAAATTTATTTTAAACTTTATTATTGCCAAAGTAAAAGAAATTTTAAATTATGTTATGATGCAAGGAAATTTTTTTTGAATAACAACCTCCTCTCAAATCAAGCCTAATATTTAAAACTTGATCCTACACAAGAAATGTAAGTGCTTCGAGGTAAAAGAAAAATAGGTGACATAGTTTACTTTACAAATATTAAACTTATGACAAAATCTAAAAGTTCTTTGGTAGTTTATTTTATTTAATTCTGTAACCAAAACAAGGAGGAACTTATGAAAGAGGACTTGATCATGGTAAACAACTCTACCTTCTAACGTCAGTTCTTCTTTCTTCACCAGAATCCTAATAGGGTCCCTCATGAAACATTTACTAACATCGAGCACTTCAGTGGGCATGGTAGCAGAGAGCAAAATGACCTGCAATAAAAAAGTTTAAGTTAAGACAAACAAAGCAGGTAACACAATAATAAGAGTTTGTAACAAAAGAAAATCTAAATTTGCTCAAAGTGGAACCATATGTTCAAATATAGGTGTCTAACGTCAATCGTTGGAAATTATAAGATTATCTTAGCGATCCTATTACTTTTTAACCAACATTTATGAACACTTGAACACATTTTACTTCACAAAACAAAACACTTAAAACATTAATTCGTCTTCACATAAAAAAAAAACCACTCATTTCTCTTATATATATTTTTTTAATAATTCAGGGATATCATGAAATCTACCAACGGAGAAGTAACCTTCAATTTAATAACAACAAAATATTTTCAATACTAATGATCAAATTTAAGTAAAAAAATTTTTGACCACAAACAGTTACGTGATACAAGGCCAATGGGTTAACAAAGACTCGCTTTTTATGGTTTTACTAAGTGTGGCACACGGTATGTCAAACAATTTGGCTGAATATTTTACTGTAAATCATATTATCATGATTCAAAATAAATTCACCCACCTGAACTTCAGCCCCCAGAGTCCTGAAAACATCATGAATTTGATCTTTAAAACCTCTTGATAACATTTCATCGGCCTCATCCAGCACAAAGATTTTTATGCTATTCGTCCCTGAAAACACAGAATAAAAAAAATGAAGACTAGTATTTGCTAATACAGTTAACGAATAAGCATGAGTATATTTTATCACTAGGGCAGAAAATGCCTGTTTCTAGGTACAGAAATGGTAATGTTAGCTGAGCGCGGAATTTAGATCTAAAGATGGATTAACGTTTTAGACGACTGTTTTTCATGTAGTGACGATAAAAACTATTTAATGTGCATTAATAAGATTTCTTTGTGCTTCTAGCCTACCTTTTCCAGTGTCATTGTTGAGTTTAGCCATAAAATATTATCTGAAAGGTGGGCCAGGCATATAATTACAGTAAGGCCAAAAAGTCTTTAGTACAATTAGGATAACTAATGTTACAGCGTATTCAAATGAAACTCTTAGCTACAATTTTATATATGGATTTTAATACTAAAGTGAACACTAATAATTATAATAATGAAACATCAAAATGCACTTCCCTGCATCAAACACAGCATCCTACACATTCTACACAGCTTAATTTAATGTTCACCTGTTAATCTTCAACTCCAATGGAGTGTCTACTATATAATCCGTTCTAATTTTATTTCACAGCAGATCCATAAACTCACTTAAACTTTCTCCTGCCCACATTCAGTTTGATAAGCTTCATATATGAAAAAAAATCTGTGATAAGGGACTTTGAAGCAACGCTATATCCTACTATCCTACCGCTATTTCATAACAGGTTATCATTTAAAATTAAATACTATACACCAAGAGCTCAATTAATTGTGAAATTATTGACCTTATAGACGCTACATATGATAGAAATCCTAAAATAAATAAAACTTTAAGAAAAAGAGAAATCTTGACTAAGTTTACAAGTAAGGTTAAATTTAATTTTAATTGCCACTGAACTGGTGAACAATCTAGTAGTTTTCAGTATGAGCGGTTTTAGCCATGTTATGCTAAGTAATAGACAACACAATCTATTGAAAATCAATAATTTATTACACCCGCACTCTTTTAAAATATATTTCCACAGGTACATGATATATACTCACTGAGGGCCCGACGGTTGATCATGTCAAAGACTCGACCAGGGGTGCCTACCACCACATGCACACCCATCTCCAGTTTACGCATGTCCTCTCTGACGTTGGTGCCACCGATGCATGCATGGCACATGGCGTTCATGAAGTCGCCCAAGGCAATCACCACCTTCTGGATCTAAAATACAATCAATTTTAAATTATATTGAAATAAATAGGTCTTGAAAGAATTCTCCTTACAATTCATAGCCTTTGAAAAACAACTACAAAATCACTTTGATAGACACCACAAAAAGGACTGTGTGCTAGAAATACTGGAAGTTGAAAAAATATCAATACTAGGTAAATTTAACATTTATTTAGAACCTCAAAAATGCCTAATGATAATAATTAAATAGCTTAGGCTACAGAGAAGAAGATGTTTGCAGATTTTACGGCACATAAAATGAAACTTCATTTGATGCTTCCTATCTGCAGAATTAATTTACCCTGAACATTGGCACTTCCCTGTCCACATTTGGACATGAAGTATGGCGGAGCAGGGACAAACAGTTAAAAGAAAAATTGTTGCTTGTCAAATATAGACACTATCAATTTTAAATGTTATTTTGTTCGGTTTGGTTTGGTCAGGTTGGTATAGATACACTATATCAATCTTGCTTCCTGTTATTACGCTACATTACACTTCTATTATAGTTTGTGCAACAATAATGTATCCAGGCCCCCAAGTGGTTTTTGGGACCCAAAAAGTAGGAAAAGTAGGACTTTCAGGTAAAAAGTAGGACTTTTTTGCTAAAAAGTAGGACTTATTTTGACCCAAAACGACAAAGTGACACAAGAATAACCCTTTAAAAAGTAGGAATAAGTTTTCTTGGAACAAAAAATTTCCTATTTAAATGAATATTAATTTACAAAATTTGTAAATTTGATGTCAAATACAGTACTGTAGTGTATGCCACTAAAATATCTCTATACAATTATTTATACTAGTGTACTCGGTGCTCGAAATCAAGAAATTTAGTTTCTATAAATAATAAACATTTTAATTTTATTTATTTAGGCCTAGCATAACAAAGAAATTTGCATTTCTATAACCACTCTCGGTACATATTTTTTTTCAGGCCTATATCCAATTTGTCGTATATACTAATATGGCCTTGGTCTTTCAGATATTTAAGTACCATACTTAAACGGGCCGAAGCTCCTAGTCAGCTGCCTTTACAAATTATTCGAATAGCAAGAATTAGACCCTAGATAAAATGCCCAAGCTTCCCCCAATAAATACAGATACATTTATCGCCCAGTTTTATGTAATCGTTTTAATTTCATTCCAAACATTTTGTGAACTCATTCTCCTCAACCGCTTAAAAAACCCTGAATCTCAAAGTAGGAATACACTTTTTAAAATAAAAAATCACTGCATCATAATATTTGAGTGAATATTATGAGTTGAATGAATTAATAATAAGTTGAACAGACAGTGGCGCTTTAGCAGGGTTTCTTGTCAATAGCAACACCAAGATTTAATAAAGTTAGGCCAGGCTATAATTAATTAAAAGATAGTCTTTTTAAAATCAAACCAAAAGACACGTTGTAATTATAATGAAAAAAATTGTTTAAATCCATGCTTCTATTCAGGACTACGTTTTACGTTATTTATGTAAATTCCTTTGGCCAAACCCTTTAATTTGAGACCACTCAGATAATTCTACAATCAATGAAACGCTAAAAATGTTGCTCTAAATATTTTTTGCATGCATTTAATGTAGTTCGTTAACCATGTACACTTCATGGTTTGACATAACCTCTTTGGTGTAAACATATTTTACTTTCGCTGATGTCAGGTATTTATGCTTAACAGCTGTTAACTTGATTGACCTTAACAGCTGTTACGCTCAATTTCCTTACCAATGTAAAATCAAATAGAAAAATGACGAACTTTAAGGGCTTGTGCTGCCCTTCGTTTTAAATGGATATTTACCAATTTTCTTTAGTGACAAATTAATGCTGAGCTCTATCCAATTAGCAAAATGATCCACAACCGAAAAGGTCGGATGAAGTTTCAGCTGAGATATCAAAATATTGTAGATGTTAAGTTCAAAAGGAATAAAAATACCAAGGAATAATTGATTAATGTAAAAATAACCTTTCAAAGGAACATGATTGATTTTGAAATTTTGAAATAAAAAACTGTTCTGAATAGATATTTAAAAAGCTGTTCAGGGTAATTCACTTAATGACAATCCTCCAGTGACACCCGTGTAAAACGAGTTAACTGCTTCATTGAAGTAGGTAAGTTCGGATTGGTAGGGTCAATACTAAAGTTACATAAAATAACCTATTTTTAAATAAAAATTGCATAATCAAAAGAATTATCATGGTCCTGGGTCCAAGTCTTACAATGAGACCTATGGTAATAGCTTCTTCCCTATGGAGGAAATTCGCTAATAACAAAAGAAATTGAAAATTATCAAAAGTTTAATTTTCAACCCATAATAAAAAAATAACAAATTAAAAAAAATAACACCTCTTGGAAGGAAGTATATAAATTTCTAAACAACGATAATAAGCGTAATACATTGTAGAACGCTGAATTTACAGACAACTAACAGAAAAGTAGGAAAGTAGGACTTATGTATCAAAAGTAGGACTTTTCCTACTTTCCTACTAAAAAGTAGGAAAAGTAGGAAAAGTAGGAGAACTTGGAGGCCTGATGTATCTGATTTACTGGTACAAAGTTCATCCAAGATGAGATGCTCATGTTAGTTATTGCACATTTGATGAACGTAGTTAGTAATTTTACATTGTAATTGAATTTCGATGTGCTTTTGTACTTTTAAAATGAGTGAATAGGATAGAAAATGAATATTGACTTATCTATGCAGACTTCATCACACCTAACTACCAATCCAACAACGCATTCCCCACTCTCCTTTGGGCATTACTGCTTTCTCTCACTCTGTCGTAAAGACTGTCTCTGCCCAAAGTCTTGAAATTCATGCGAAAACTCTCAACAAAGATCAGATTTCATAGAAATGTTTTTATAAGCCTATATTATTACTTTCACAATGTGTAGCTTAAATTAATGTGTGGTCCTGGTGCCTATATCTGACAACAACAAAAAACTCCAGATGGATCGACTGCATCAATTAATCTATTTTTTATTTGAGTCTAAACAAAAAATGAAGTTATAACGTAATTTAGAGGGGTTTTCTCAAGTAACCTCACCTGCTGAGCCAATTCTCGGGTCGGCGCCAGGATTAGAGCTTGACACTCTCTCAGATTGGTGTCAATCTGTTGCAGGATGGAAATTGAAAATGTTGCCGTCTTCCCAGTACCTGTAAAAAATTGTAACTCATGAGTTGGTTTGTAAGGACTGTTAATTTGTGTTTCTATAAAAGAGTTACTCATGATGGAAAAGTATTGAATAAGTTGAAAAAAAGACAATGCCCAAAGCACAAAATTATGACAGGTGAACCTTTACTCTGGATTTAACCAACATTAACAACAGATTTTACAACCGTTAATAAGTAGAAAAGTTCTCAAGAAAATGCAAAGCTTAACTAATGAATAAAAAATACAAATGAGTTTTCCCACAGCAAAAACGGAAGTAATAAATGCCAGCAACTTAATTAACATTAATCAGGATTTGAACAATACGACAAAAAGTGCAAAATCATTAGAACATAACCTGTCTTCAATTAAATATAGGCCTAATTGTTAGTAGGCTATGTTATTTTACTACATTTAACTCACAACTATTAAAATTTTAATAAAAAAAACTCATTATAATCTTGAATTCATCTGTTAGAACCAGTAATAGAGGTGGACTTTGAATTATCTGGTATGATGTAGTTATCAGCAAGTGATAGTGGCATTCCTTTTTTCTTTACTTTTTACAGGCTTTATCTTCACCAGATAATTGATTGACAAACAGCAAACTAATTTGTGTTTATATTCACTGTAAGGCCTAATAGACATTGTCATTAACCATTATCTCCAAACATTACCTACATAAGAATGTTCATTGGGTTTATTGTAAACTACTATTTTATACTTGTTAACCACCCAAACTCCATAAAAAATGAAAAAAATACAAAATGCAATACTAATATCCCAAAAAATAATCACGTCCAAAATTCAATATTCTTAACAAGGGGAAGGGCTAAAAAGCCCCAAAATTCTCAAAAACGACTTTATAATATCTGAGATTTTTCTGCATGGCTTGTTAGCCTATTTCAGCACCCAAAAAGAAAATCCCTTGATGTGTAAATTAAAAAGCCCTTCTCTAAATTAAAAACTTATCCCAGGGTGTCTACTGCCAAAGAGATATAAAAATCAGTGACTTTTTGGTGACTTTTGGGGGTGAAAATTGTTAAAAATCAGTGACTTTTCCGTCTCTAAGATAGAAAATGTTGGGGGAAAATTGTTAAAATTGCAAAACTTTTGCTCGCATTCGCATTATTTTCGCAATTTATACTAAAAGTGTGTGACTTTTCTTCCATTTTAAAGAAAAATCAGTGACTTTTTGGTGACTTCGGTGACCATTAACTAAAATCAGTGACTTTCGGTGACTTTTGGTGACCTCGGTGACCAGTAGACACCCTGTTATCCAAGTATCCAAGTTTTGTGAAAATTTTAATACGACAAAAATTTTTTGCAGAGTAAAAATTAGTCCCAAGCTACACTACTGTGTGCTAGACACCGACTGTCTCAGAAAAAATTAAAAAAAGTAGGCCTATTACATTAAGTGGCACATTCAACTTCTAATTTACCATAAAACTCATTACAGTAGAACTTGGATGATTCTAACCTCAAGGGACCAGTTAAAAATTTTGAATTATACAAAAATTCAAATTAAGCAAGTTTGTAAGAGACAAAATAATGAAACTTCATGTTTTCCTCAAAACTCTCAATTAAAATTACATTATTTTAAATACTTTAAGCCATAAGTCATAAGTCATCTTTATTCGTTCAAGATACATATTTGAACACATCATAAAATACAAAAACAAATTATATCTATAAAATAAGAGAAAAGTACAGTGATCATCAGGTAAAAAGTTTAACAGCTTAGGTCACCCAACATCGCTAATCAAATAGGGACATAATTCTAAGAAATGTTCTTTTAATTTTCTTTTGAAAGTATTAATATTGTTTATTTCTCTTATTTGGAGCGGTAGTTTATTATAAATTCTTAGACATGTATAATAGGGCCCCTTCTCATAGTTCGTTGTTGAATGATTTGTCACTGACAGCATGCCCCTTGATCTTGTTGGATACTGGTGAAAGTGTCCGTTAGTCACAAAAACCGACCAATTCTGTTTGACAAAAACACAGACCTCATATCCAACAAGTCCAGCAAAAGTTAAAATTCTGAAATTCTTAAATAATGGGAGGCAAGAGTCTGTTTTTCTTTCTTTTCTTTCTTTTTACCACCCATCACCCTCAGACACCATTTTTGAAGAACAAAAACTCTACGAAAATTTTGAACACTCGAGAAACCCCAAAATATAACCCCGTATCTAAGAATTGATTCTACGTGTGAAAAGTAAACAACACGGAGGATCTCGAGACTGCAAACCTTAGCAAGACGGCTGAGGGCATAACACATTGGCTTTAATCTATTGCAAACATGGTCCACATGGGAACACCAGGTCAATCCACTGTCAACGCGCAGTCCCAGGAATTTGTGAGTGGAAACTTCAACTAATTTATTATTGTTTAATATTATATCGTCAGAGATTTTTTTATTTTTGCTGAGAAAAAATTCAATGAAGTTAGTTTTACTAGTATTTAGTGTCAAGCTATTTGAAGTGAACCACAAGTTGATGTTTGAAAGTTGACTATTGACATCGGAAATAACTTGTTCTCCAGTTTCGCGAGAAAATGCCAAAGAACAGTCGTCAGCAAACATAACTAGGTCGGAATTTTTTGAAAAATCAGGAAGGTCATTTACGTATAATAAAAATAAAACAGGGCCAAGAATCGAACCCTGGGGAACTCCTTTGACAACAGGCCTGCTTTCTGACAATACAGGGTATTCTGTGCTATTTAAATAAACAATTTGTTGTCTATGGGAAAGATATGACTTAAAATTTAAAGCATGCCCTCTTACGCCATACCATTCAAGTTTTTGAACAAGAACATGATGATTTACAGTGTCAAAGGCTTTACTTAAATCACAGAAAATTCCAAGAGTGCAAAGTCTTTGATCTAAAGAACTTGTAATGCTGTTAAGAAAATTAAAAACTGCGCTGACTGTTGACTTTCCACGGCGAAACCCATGCTGCCTTAGAGAGAAGACATTATTCAATTCAAGAAAATTTACTAATTTTTGACAAATTATGGCCTCTATAATCTTTGAAAAGGACGGGAGAATTGAAATTGGCCGGTAATTTCCAGGATGGCTCGCGCTACCGGACTTGAATATTGGAATAACCTTACTAATTTTGAAAACCTGTGGGAATGTATCAGTCATTATAATAGAGTTGCAGATGTGAGTAAAAAAATTTCTGATAGTATGGAAACATTTTTTTAAAACAAAACAAGGAATCTCATCGATGCCTGCAGCTCTGGTACCCTTTAGCCCCCTCACTATTTCCTCGACTTCCGATACTGACACTTCAGATAGAAAGATGCTACGAGCAACGGGAGTCGTGTGAGAAAAACAATATTGGGAGGGGCCGCCATCAGTGACTGGGATAGGTGCTACATCGGTAAAATATTTATTGAAATGGTCAGCAATGATTTTCCCCCCCCCGTTTCTACCTTGCCGTTAATTTCCGAATGAAAATTTTTATTTTGTGGCTTGGTTTGCTTTAAAGCAGTGTTTTCATTTACAATATTCCAAATTGATTTTGTGCGGTTTTCAGAGTTTAGGATGATATTATCATAAAAAGACATTTTTGCCTCATTTAGTTTTAACTTGTGGAGGTTAATTTCATTATCTATTTGTTTATCCAGGGGTTCAGAATTGGGCAGATTTTAAGAACTGTATGTAATCATTTTGCATTTTAAGATCTGGGGAGATCCATTTCTGAGCTGGTTTTTTTCTAACATTAATTTTTTTAGTTTTGATTGGGAAAGCTGTCTCGAAATGGTATTTAAAAATTTCCATGAATTTAACACACTTCTCATCAATGTCAGTACAGTAGAACCTCGATAGTTCGACACTTTGTGGACCTAGAGAGTGTCGAACTATCGAAATGTCGAACTATAGTGAGTATATGGGAAATTTCAAAACTGGGAGTATAAAATCATAATTTGAATTTAGGAAACACTAAATTTTAGTGAAACCATAACCTAATTGAACTTTAACATAAACAACATTCAATCATTTGCCAATTTGTTTACATTTTCACTTTTGTCAGGCTCCAACATGGACGCTATCGGTCATTATTAACATGTTAAGTTGGTATGGACCATGTCGAACTATCAGGAGTGTCAAACTATCGAGAGTCGAACAATCAAGGTTCTACTGTACTTTCATAAACCTAGCACCAACTTTCTGCCGAGAGATAATTATTAAACAGGTCAATTTCATTTTCACCAAAGTATCGTTTTTTTATCACCCTTTGTATATCTCCTATAAAAAATATTAAATAACCTTAATACAGAAATGTTGAACAACTTCCATTATAAGATTTTTTTCATGCTAACTGTAAATTAACAGCTGATTACTTTCAGATATATTTTTAAGTCAGATTGCAAACAAAAATGGATCGTCTGTCACTGCTAAAGTTTAATCAACATAAATATTTTTCAAACATTCACAGTGAAGTCGTACAATTCCTCTGAACAGTACTTTCGGTGAGTTTTTCATAAACGGGTCATTCCATTTCAAATCACCCAATAAAAAATCAATTTGACACCCACCTCTTTGGATATTGATGAAACTTGGCACAACTGTTAAATTTGCTATCCTAATAAAAAATACCAAATTTCATTGCTCTATCTTTTGTACTTTTTTTTATATGAATTTTTTAACTTTTTAAATGTTATGCGTTTTTGAGCCTCGGAAATCACGTCTTACAATGTGACTGACAGCTTAAAAAATTTGTATCTTAAAAACTATTTGTGATGTCACCATGAAATTTTGCAGGAAATTCAAGTATTACATCCACAAGATGGAAAAAATGCATTTACTGGTCTATCTTAACCCCTATAAATACAAAAAATATTTTAATCTGGAATTTTTATTTTTGTAAAAAACGTGGACGGTTGTTACTAAAATTGCCATATCTCAAGTCTCAGAACTGGCAGAATGTTCAAATTTTTTTTATGTATTCCTAGATAAATATGCTAACAGGCAAACATAAAAGATAAATGGCTTTTTGACATTTTTAATTTTTATCAATTTTGATTATTGAGTCATAAAATAACAAACTAATCTAATGAGACAAACTGATGAAAATATTTGGTTTTGTTCAAAACAAGTGTTTTGAAATTTTATTTATCTATAAAATACTATCATTATTTATTTCTTGAATCAATTAGGCCTAGATGTTGATAAAGCAAGATTCAGAACAAAGAATGGTTCCAGAATCTTGGAGCCAGAAAAAAGTAGTTCAGGAATTTCAAGTGAGTGAGTACTTAAACGAGAAAAGGGCATCTTATCCATTTCTGAACCTAAAAAAGGAAAATCACTTTCAGAAAATACAGTTAAACTTGTGACAGATTTTTACCAAAATGATGAAAAAATCAAGAGTTTTACCCGGGGCAAAAGATAAAGTTAGTATAAAAAAAATGTTTACATGCAAAAAAGACTTATTCTTGGTAATTAAGATAGTTATATTCCTGTTTCAAATGGGAATATCCTGATTTGAAAGTAGGATTTTCCAAATTTTGTAGTTTGCGGCCCAAGTGGTGTGTCCTTGCTGGGTCTGCAAGTACCCACACTGTATGTGTATGCAGCATACACCAGAATGTGAAACTGTTAATTAATTGATGCTGTCAAAATTGAAGAAAACTATAAAGATTTAATGAAGATGCCTGTGAAGATGTCAAGTATCTGGGGCTGCATATCACTGAAAACCTGGCCTGGGACAACCACGTGGAATCCTTATGTGCAAGATTAACCCCTGTCATTTATCTGATTTATAGACTTCATAAGCTTGTTAGCATTGAAATTTTACTTAAAGTTTACTATGGTTGCTTCCACAGCCTAATGTCATATGGAGTTGTTTTTTGGGGCAGCAGTACATCAGCAAAGAGAGTTTTTCTCCTTCAAAAGCGCATTGTACGGAGGATGTGTGGTGCCGAACGTCTAGCCCATTGTAAACCTCTTTTTAAAGAATTGGGTATTCTTACACTATCTTCACTTTTCATCATGGAGTCAGCTTTACTTGCCAGAAACAATCCGGAAGTCTTTTTTACCAATAGTATGGTTCATAATTACAATACTCGAAGAGCTAATAATATCCATGTGCCTCAAATCTCATCTACATTGGCCGGGAAAAGTCCCTATTATAATAGTGCAAGAATTTACAATAAGCTTCCAAGATCAATAACAAGCGAACCTAACTTGAAGAAATTCAAAAGCCTTTTGAAGGAATATTTGGTTGAAGCGGCCTACTACAGTTGGGAAGATATGTTCCAAGAGGCCTAGTATCCTATAATTGACGACCACGTTGCATAAGCAATTCCAGTGGGATTCTACCAAGTATCAAGTAAGTAAGTATCAAGTAAGATGCTTGTATGCAACATTGAAAACAGTGACTGCATGACACGTCGTTGTGATAACTGTCCATCGAATGATGCACTGACTGAGTATTTAACAAACAAATTGAGTGAAGATTGTGACTTAGAAGAGGAAATCATTATAAGCCAATCGGTAAATACTGATAGGTGTGAAATGGTAAAACAGTCAATTAGTGTAGAAGACTTCATTTCTTTACTTAGCAAATCAATAGAAAACTTAATACCACATTCTTTTATTACAAAATCGCAACCTAAAACTTTTAAGAAATTGAAAGAAGATCCACCATTGAACACGGCAATTGCACTAATGGATTTTAGTGAAAAATTAATCATTCACCATCCAAAATGAAATTCAAAGTTATCACTGGAACAGAAGTGGATGTACACTTCATCCACTGGGTATTTACTTAAAAAAGGGGTCTGATGTTTTGATTTCCAATCATTGCTTCATTAGTGATGATCTTCAACACGACACTTGTTTTGTCTATGTTCAAAAAGAAATTACAAAATGGCTGAAAGAAAATCATCCAGAGATAAACAAAGTTCACTATTTTACTGACGGTTGTGCTGGTCAGTACAAAAATAGGAACAGTTTTAATGTTTTTAAAACCTAACAGAGCATTATAATGACTTTGACCTGAATGTTGAACATTAATTTTTTGCCACAAGTCATGGCAAATCAATATGTGATGGCCCGGGCGGAACTATAAAGAGAATTGTAAGAAAAGCCAGCCTTCAACTATCAGATGAAAATCAAATCAAGACAGCAACTTCAGTTTATGACTTTTGTAAAACAAACATTGAACAATTTACCTTCAACTTTATTGACACGAAAAATGCTGAAGCCTTCAGGTTAGAGTTAGCGAAACGATTTTCAACAACCAAGACCATTCCAGGTACTCGAAGTTTTCATTATTATAAACCTCTAAGTACTAATGAAATTGAAATCAAGAGGACTACTGATAGCCCTAATCCTGCTCTAATCTTTTCTTTTCTAACTACTCCTGGTTGGGTCTGCATTCGGCCATCTTCAAATGATTATGTGGCCACAAATTATGATGGAAAATGGTATTTTGGACTTGTAAAAACTGTATTTAATGAAGAAGAGGATGCTGAAATTATCTTCCTTCACCCTCCAGGCCCTGCTCACAGTTTTTATTGGCCCCAAAGAGAAGACTTGTGCATAGTGACTTTAGAGCACATCATCAGTATAGTTGAAGCACCACAATCAAGTAGCACCAGAAGAATGTAAACTTACTATTTAAAAAAAAAAGAGTGTAGCCTATCAGAAAAAACAGAAGATTGTTGGATGAAGTGGAAAAAGTATATTAAGCAGCAATAATATAGGCCTACATGCAAAAGATATATAAATCATGAACTTAAGTTTGTATATTGTCACACATTTAATGTAAGTAAAACGTGAATTTATTACTTTTGTTTATATTCTTCTGCTTTGAGTAGAAATTAAACATGCCAAAAAGCCATCTATCTTTTATGTTTGTCTGTTACCATAGTTATCTAGGAGTATACACAAAAAATTTGAACATTCTACCAGGTCTGAGACTTGAGATATTGCAATTTTAGTATAAACCTACCACGTTTTTTACAAAAATAAAAACTTCCGATTAAAATATTTTTAGTATTTATAGGGGTTAAGATAGATCAGTAAATGCATTTTCACCATTTTGTGGATATAATACTTGAATTTCCTACAAAATTTCAATGTTATATCTCAAATAGTTTTTAAGATACAATTTTTTTAAGCTGCCAGTCACAATGCAAGACGCAATTTCCAAGGCTTGAAAACGCATAATATTTAAAAAGTTAAAAAATTAATATAAAAAAAAGTACAAAAGATAGAGCAACAAAATTTGGTATTTTTTTATTAGAATAGCAAAAGTAACAACTATGCCAAGTTTCATCAAAATCCAAAGAGGTGGGTGTCATGACCTGGTTGATTTGACATGGAATGACCCAAACAGAAAGAAATATAAAATGCACAATTTGCAAATGGGCTTCCTTGTGACCTTGAAATGAGTTCAGCAATATCTTAACTGCTGTAGACTACCAACTCAACACGTACTCGTACCGTACGTTACACCAAACATTAATGTACATAAAAACTACAGTACACGTAATCACTATCCACAACAAAATGAAAGACGCCTTCAAAATTAAATTAACAATTTAACCAACACAAAAACCGAAATACAGAGTTTCAGCCCAGATGACCGATAGGCCTACACTTGACTGCGCCACTGATATTCGAAGTCAGTTTGCAGGTATGGGAGGGGGAGGGGGAGTGTACAATAACCTAGGAGATAACATGTCTTTGTTTTATTTCTACCCAGTGATGGGACGTGAGGTGTGGCACAGTGGAAGAGAGGGGAAACGAATGTGTCATTAGTAAAATGTATTTCCCGATAAGTTTACGATTATTTTGAGTCGCATCTTAAAATTTATACCTTAACCACCTGAACTGAAAACATTTTAAACTGAAACGAGCCAAAAATTTTAACCATCCAAAAGTAAAATTCAACTCACCCAAGATTTTTTAGCTTTGTTAAGATATAAAATGCTAGAAACCAAGAAAAATATTCAAATTAAAGAAATTTAAACAAACTATCTAGGTTCCACTGTATTTTTGAAACTAAAACATCAAAAATTTAAGTTGAGATATCTGAATAACATGTATTATTGGTGTGAACAATTTCCAAAGTTCATAAATTCAAACAACTATTCGTGCATATCAACAGACAAACAACTCGTAAGAGTTAAGATTTTAAATCTCTAAGACTCTATACCTGACTGTGCCTGAGCAATGACATCATGGCCTTTGACACAAGGCATGATTGCCCTCTGCTGGATGGCTGAAGGCTTTTCAAAACCATAGGCATAAATTCCTCGGAGAAGCTCTTCTTTTAAGTTCATGTCGTCAAAGTTGTCAACAACCTAAAAAAAGCACAACACATATCTAAGGATCATTTCGTACAAGGAGTTTTACATACACTGAATCAGGTGCTCTACACTAGATTTTACACAATTTTGTGTTTACCTTCACCAATGATTTTCTAACAATACCTCATGGCAGTAAAACCTATCTTAAATTCTCATTCCCAAAGTGTTTTTATGTGGAATGTAAAATACCTCAAATTCCATTGGAAGTACACTGAGTACGCAGGTCTGCAGCAATGGGGGTATTTTGTTAATATAAGTGTAAGTTTTTGGTTTGGAAAATATTGACTTTTTCACCTGTAAAAATAACACCGCTATTGTTATGTAACAATTAAGAGATCTGACTGGATTATGGCCTACCTCTTCCCAGTTGCTCTCGATGATACCATCAGGCTCCATGCCTGGAGGGCCATCGTACATGGGTTTCTCATCTCCTGGCCCGTTCTTCGAATCTCCGGTCCAGTCTTCTCCCCTGCAATGAAATTAGACTTAGTTTCTGAACGACTACTAAGTGAGAGGACCACAATAAAAAGGACGAAACCATCACCAGTCTTGACCTGCTCTAAAATGGAACTGAAAAAAAACCTGAAATAAAATCTTTTATCATAACAAAATTACAGAACTAAGATATTCTTAAATAAAACCCATTAATAAGACAATATTTTTTATCTTTATTGAATTAAGTTACCATGGACTTAAATTATCCTTATCCGGGATTTTATTATTACTAGTGTGCTTGTTGCTCGAAATCGCTCAACTTAGTTTCAATAATATTTAATTTTTATACCCTCCTTAATGTTAATCGGTATTTCCTCTATGATTTAACATAACTTGGTTGGAATAAATAAGTTTGCTTTCGCTGTCATACTGTGTTTATTCATTACAGCCGTTTCACTTGAAATGGGAATGTTATTTAAATGGGAAAATATAAAAAGTTTTGAAGGATTGTAGGACTTATCCACTTGGATGGACATAAATTACCAAATTACTTTTGAAACAACTTGAGATCCAGCCAACTACACCAAAACCATAAGAATTGGTTTAAAACTGTAGTTCATTGTACAAAAATTTGTGTCGCCTATTAAATATGTATAGATGACTCCAGTAATCAAAACCTACAATTTTAATAAAACATGCAAAATTTTATATATTTTTGAGTAAGAAGATTACTTACAGGTTCAATTTAGGCCTATCATGTAGGCCGTAATTCACCCATAAAAATGCACAAATGCCAATTAGTTTGTGTTGCCAAATAAATTCTTTAAAAAAGTTGGGCAATTGTTGGTTACCCTGATGCCACTATTTTTTACAGTTATTGATACAGTACACTCTCGTTCATCGGACTCGGCGACATCGGAACTCCGCTTCATCGGAACTGAAAATCTGGACATTATTAATTTTTTTTATTACAAAATAAATAATTTTTCCGTTTTAGCGCCTTCAATTTCTATTCGTTCTATCCGCACAACAGTGAAGTATCACATTTTGCATCAAAAGTCATCAGGCGTTTTCCATAATCTGTACCCATCGTTGTGATTTACGAGGCCGTGGAGTATTCGCACAAAAATAGAAAGAGGAAGGGGGCAGGAAGTGAACAATACGTCCGCTTCGACCGCTTCCCAAACTGTCATTCAGTCTGTCTCGCGTCGCGACTGCAGCTGTGTTACGTGGAAGTCAGTTGACTGCTGGAATATGAATATAGAATATGAGAATAAAGATTTTGGATCTTTATTTACTGTGTTGTTTTTATTCCTATAGGCTCATTGTTACCATGTTCAAAGTTTGAGTGCCTTATTTTCATAAAATCTCTTGTGTTATCTCTAAAAACAAGAGTGAATACAATCACGATAGGTCACCGTACGGGCGGAAATGATGACTCACGACGGACTCCGCTTCATCGGAATTTTTTGACATCCGAACCGGCCGTCCGCCACATTAGTTCCGATGAACGAGAGTGTACTGTACATGAGTATTTAAAAGAAAGGCATAAATCAAAAGAAGAGAAGTCTATTATGACTATGTGGAAATTACACGCTTCTAAATTGAATAATGTTTGAATTATGATTCCCAAGAGCCAGCTATGTCTGAGCAGATCTCGGCAAATTGAAATGCATGACACCGGCCTGCTACATGTAATCAGCCAAGTTTCAAACACACTGCAGCGGTTACGTTTATAGCATCTGATTATAGTGAGAACTGGATGTTCATTTTTTTACTTAGCGTACCAACTCTCTAATTAAATTTATTGAAAAAATTATACTCAAAATTAATTCCAACCTCTGGACACTTCCCTTAAGAGTTAGCTGTCCGAGGCAGTGACGTGCAATTTTTTCTCACACAAAAATTTGACCGTTTCAACGTAGCTGTGGCCTATTAGTGATTATCATTGATAAAATTTTTTGTTATCCGAAATTAAAAAAAAGTAAGTATGTTTAACTTTGGTTTAAGAAAGATGTATTGGAATAATTAAATTATAATAGGACATATTCTTACACCAAATTAGGATAGCCTGAAAAAAACTTAATTTCGAAGGTAACTTTACTGAAATTTAATTCAAACATCGGTGACAAGTAAACACTAGATAAATAAATACTAGGCAAAATAATTCACCTTTGAATAACATGTTTTTATTTGTAACGATGATAAGACTTAACTTACTTAGTTACTTGAACTTACTTAGAAATAATTCACCTTCAAATAAAATGTTCTATATTTGCAATGCTGATAAGACCTACATACTGATATCATTAAACAAATAAATAAAACCAACAGTTTCTAAGAAGGCCGACACAGCCAGTTTCAAGGTCACTATGGAACTTGTCCGATATGTAAAAGTGGTCCACCTTAACCTCATTAACCACAACAAAACAAAACTGTCTAGCCAATGAATTTGGACTATTTCCAAATATTACCAACACCATTCTAAAATAGTAGTGACTTGCTTAAAGTTTTCATCCACCAAATATTCAATTTAAACTATTCAAATACTTATTTTCAGTTAGATCAAAACATGCAAGACTTAATTTTTATTATGAAATATTTATACATATTTCCATTTGTACAATAAAATCCCATTAGATACTTTATAAAAACCTGTTTTAATGATTAAATATTCAATCAGATTCAAGCTACTGTTTACTTTAACAAAAGCACTTTTAAATATAAATAAACTATCAGTTTAAACCATTTTTGATGAACTAAAGTTTTACTGGATGTCAACAGAAAATGTATACTTATTTAATACGCTACCGGCTTTTTAGATAAAAGAGAACTCCTACAATTTTGAACACTTTTCCAAGTTTTTGGTGTCGTTGGATAGGGCTTGATCAGTAACTTTTTCTGACAAAAAATTATGAGAATCCGACTTATTAGAAATTTTTCTATTAGAATAACATTGGGTTGTTTTTTTTTTTTTTTTTTTTTTTTTTTTAATATTTGTTAATGTACAGATGTAAATAAGTATATTTTTGCTGATGAGGTACAGTACTGATAATCATAATATTGGATAGGTAGGGTGTTATTAGTTCAAACATATTTGAAAATTACTTGGGTTAGTCCAGATTAAATTGCTCTATTTCGAGCAACACATTTACTAACTTGTAACTCATCATTGATTTCCCTGGATTTTTTTAAGCAATTATCATAATTTCTACGTTTCTTAACTTTAATTTTAAACTACACAAAATAATATTACCGTCTAGGCAAGTTAATTCATAGAAATTACTAAAATTTATGAAAAGATTACAAAGGATTATGTATAATTTTTTATTTCAAAAGAAAGTGTTCAAAAGATCCAGAGATAGTGGGCTAGACCAAGAGCCGAAAGGTAAGTTGGACTGAACACGTTTTGAGAAAAAGGAAAAACTCAATAGCGAACAGTACATTGAGATATAGGGCCTAATCCTAAAAGAGGGTCAATCCATCCAAAAAGGTCCAGACCTAGTTGCTTTACGATTAGTTATTTAGTTGCTGCTCAGAAAGTTTTAGTTTTTTTTTTTTTTTTTTTTACTGATGATACCCTACGTATTGAGAGTAAAATCCTAATAGACCTACCTATTTTGTATTTTTTACCCAAACCGAACAAATATAGGCCTATGGCAAAGTTGGTGAGAGGGCTCACGTTAAATACGGCTTTGAAATATGAAAGATAACCATATTTTTACACCAAGATGCCAATAAAACTGTTTCTACTTCCACTAATATTCATTCAACAAATCAATAAATGACATGTCCTGTACATACATCTAGGACCCTGGGACTGAAAGGGTTAATTAAAACATATCATTATGGGTCATTATCAAATTAATGGCCAATTTGAGAAAGGTAAAAAAAATTAAAAAATAAAATTCAAACACAAGTTAATTATTGTAGTTCAAAGTAAATGAACTACAGAATAAAACCTTACACATAGCAGAGCGTAAAAATTTTATTTAAGACTGATTTTCCTGATTTTATTTCAGGGATACACACAGAATTTTCCCCTCACTCACGGTTTTTTTCTTGATAAAAAAGTGATAAAAAAATTGTAAAGTCAAAAGTTATAAACTGAATGCTGAAGGTAAATGTGATTACTAACACTTACATAAGTTAAAACAAGTTTATATTGATTATTTTGTTCTTTAGACTAGAAAATGTGCCTTATTTTCTTTTCAATCACAAAAAACTCACTTAAACTTCCCATATTTTGATAGATTATTTATTATTTCTATTTAAAAATATAATAAAATGATAGTAAAGAGTATAAACTTTCAATTAATATAAATTTTTTAATTATTTTTTATAATTTGATATTTTTTAATACATAAAATGTGATTGTGAGGGAGTGAGCGAGGGGGAAAAACGCCGTGAGCGAGGGGGAATCGTCGTGAGCGAAGGGAAACTGATAAATAATAAATGAAAAACTAATAAGTAAATAAGTTGAATCAATTGACAATGCAAGGTGAAGCAATAATAAAATGTATTATTACGATGGTAATAGCAAAGGGATTTCCGTTATTCACGACTCATCCGTGAGCGAGGGGGAACGTGAGCGAAGAGAAAAGGTTGAAGGTCTTTGGTTTTTGACCCGACTATACCGGCAGTATTGCGCAACCCGTTGTTTGAGGTTATAACGGCTTCACAATCAGTTTTAAAACTACCATTGCTAGTTTTGGTGTTATAATTATAAATGAGTTATGAGGAGTGAGCGAGGGGGAACAGCAATTGATGTACGCACGATTTCTTAACTGAAATGTGATAATAATAACCTAAATATGACGATTACGATGCTGACGTCCACAACACGTCTTTCACGTAACTTCGGCCGAGCGCTACTGACCGGAACGGGAGAAACGAAACGGTCCGCGGCGATTTGGCGGCAAATTCAAAACATCGCTACACTTTTATTGGTCTTGTAGAGACACGGAAATAATGGCGAATTATTTTGAAATCGATCTGATTTCAATAATATTATTACTTTATTTCAAAATATAACTGTTATTTGAAAATCATGGGCATTTTAAATAGTTATTTTTTGTAAATTTGCTTGGCTTTTTTCAACTGAGAACTTACACTCTGAGGCATGGAGACAGTGAGCGAGGGGGAAAATTAGACACATATTGATTTTTTTTAAACATTTATTTTCATCCAATAATTTTATTTAAAGCAAGATCATTTTTAATAATATACTTACCATTACTACAAATCTTAATTTGCATGAAAAAAATTATTTTAGTAATTTTTTTCCTGCAGAGACTCAAATTGGCCATTAATTTGATAATGACCCTTAAGCACTTCATTTAAAAAATTAGTTCAACTATCATTTTAATACACTTAAAAAAAATTAAATGTTGAAAAATTTCAAATTTTGTACATTTTTGATGCATAATCTCTGGTGGGTGACCTACTAAAATTCTGAAACTTTTGTGGATTACTTACTAGGCGGGATGATATTTAGCTGTTGCTAAAGTTTCAACTTCAAGTTAATATTTGTCTCATGTGGGGGAAAATTTTAAAGTTCACTAAAATGAGCCTGTTGTCTGGAAATAGCGGATTTTTTTGTGAACTTTACAAATCAATATCTCTGGTAGGAGATCTTGTACAGATCTAAGTTAACATTTATTTATTTGTTCAAAATACAGAGAAGTTTTATTTCTGTAGGTCTATGTGAAATAAAACAATAAGTAATACCTTTGATGTCCAATTAATATAAATGATATTAAATATTAATAATCATGGATAAAATTATCGCATTCTCTATAACGAATGGCTTTCATTAAAAAAATAACAATTCATTATATCTCTGATGGGAGACTCAATATAAGTCTAACACTTTTTAAGTTTACTCGGATATGGTAGGTGCAGTAAAAATTTATAACTTTGATGTCCAATTAATTAATATAAGATTACGAATGGTAAATATCGCTTAAAATGTTCACTCATTCAATCATAAAGAGCTTTTAGCACAATAGCCTACTTTACAACCATATGTAGTAGAAGCTCTCTTAACCGACCCCTATGAGACCAGACTATGGTCGGATAACGAATTAGGTCGGTTAAACCGAATATTCCTTATATGCTGAAATAGTTTATGCAACGATTTTATTATTAAGCCACGAGTAGGATGGATGTAGTCTAGGTTGGAACACAAGTGAAGCGACTGTTCTAAATATCTCACGAATCGCTTCAATGCTGAATACAATCATGGATACACTACTTTTGGTAGGCCCTTGAAGTTGGGCATCTAGAATGACATCAACTTAAATTTATTAACCCTTTGAATCCCACGGGCGCGTATACGCGTCCGCGCAGTAGCTCCGCCGGTAGCCCACGGCCGCGTACACGCGGCCGATTGTAGTTAAAATTTCCGGCGCTGATTACGATCGCTTGAAGAAATAGAATATTGCCTTGTTTGGTATTGATCTGTTCGGGAAAGAATGCCGTTTCTTGTGTTATTTTTTGTTTTTTGCTCTTGTGCCCTGCATCACTGCACCGGTCGATGAAACACACATGTTTATTTAGTGACAAAATCACCTGTTGTGAACTGCGTAACTTTAAAGGATTGTTTGTAAACAATGTCAAATTGTGCGGAACCCTCTAGTTTACTCTTTGATAATGAAATTTTGGAGTATTTAGTTGAAGATAGGTTTAGTGATTTGTCTGATGTAGATTTTGAAGGTGTTGGTGCTGAAAACAGTGTGTATTATCTGTGTATGTAGGACTTTCGTCCTTTTTGCTAACGCTATAACCTACTTAGTTATAACCTGCAATCTTTCTCTAGGCCTATGCCTAAAGGTGTTTTGTTTTTCAAATACTTTTTTACATAAAATATATTTTTCATTTTATTTTATACGAAAGTAAATTCTCTACAGTTGTGTAGTAATAAATAGTAATTTTTTATTATCTTGTTTAACTTTACTTTAAAATTTTATGAGAAAATTTTTTTTCCAAAAAATGATCATAATAAAATTTTGTTATTGATTTGGGATCAAATTATTTGTATTTATATATTCCACTTTTTTCTCAATCAAGAAAAATATTAATACATGTATGTTTACTAAATTTTTAGATTTTGTACAAATTTATTTAAGAAAGCCTGCAAAACTGTATTAAAAACCCGGGCTGGGGGAATTACACAACTAATGAAATTCCCGGGAGTCAATGGGTTAAATCATTGCAATAAACACATAAAAATTGAATAGGCTATGGACAAGCACACATTCAAAATGTAGCCACACAGATGTGGCAAATTGTTATTCTCAATCTGACACTCACATGATCACACTATTTTGAGGTTAGGCGCATAAAGCAACTAAAACAGAATTGCAATAGAACAATCAGCTGATGTGCGAATTGCGTAATATATATTAATAAAATTAGAGTTTTGTCTGTACATTGCTTAGAATCTTGAAAGTTTTGGTTATTTTTACTTTTTATGTATCACAGAATCCAAAATCGGCGTCATCTAAATTTCTTTCCCTCTGTCTTTCTCTTTCTCTCTCTCTCTCTGTCTTCTTTCACTGTATCTGTTTCACTCTGTCTCATGGGCCCTATGTCCTCTTTTCACGGGAAAACGACTTAACGTGATGGTCTAAATTTTTTTCCTGTTATAGACAAGAGTGGTATGAAGGTTCATTACAACTTTAATTGCCTTGCAGCGACCCTAGGGCTTTGTCCCATGGTACGTCAAAGTAGCCTAGTTGTGCTAAAATACCAATCTTTAATCTCTTTTCACATGACAAGGGCTTTGGTAAATGATATGAAAATTTTCATCACTGTTAAATGGTGCAATTAGAAAAATTTTAGCTGCTTCTAAACCAACGGTCGTCAAAAAGGCTCTGCCTTATTGTAAAAGAAATATTCAATGTTAATCTTATGGGAATAGGCCTATTTAATTCTATCATCTTATCTATGCTTTTTAATCAGCTGGATTAGACAGTTTGTTATTTTCACCACAGATTGCAACACTTATAATTTTAACACTTAGAACCCTGGGCGCTGATTTGCCGTTTTAAGTGCGTTACTGGCCAATTTTGGGGTTAAAATTAAAATTCGTAGCTTGCTATACATATTTTTTACCCATATAAATTATATATCAAAATAAAGAGAAAAATATAACCTTTCTAATGATATAACTTTTAATAAAATTACAAAAAAAAATTTTTTTGGGTTCCACATAAAATTTACCAAAAAAAATTGAAGAAAATAAAAATTGCGACGGTGCGTACACTTATATTTAGAACATAGTTTAATATTTACTGTGAATCTAAAAGCTAATTCACAGTCTAAACACTTATAATAACAGTAAAACTACTGTACACTTTATTTGTCACGAAAATGAACGTAAACAAAGTCAGCCATTACTGCAGACAACAATACTGCGTCGTCAGCTGGCGACGCAAAACATCGGCTGCAGGCATTTGGATTTATTTTTCTGCTACAAAACAGATGGCTTTTTGTGAGACTTGAGGATACTATAATCAATGCCAGATGATCAAGGAAGCGTTCCGTAGCAACGAATAGCGCATATAAGCCGATTACGGGTTGCTATGGAATTTTATTTCGAGGCCCGACCTATACTCGGTCTTTGTTCGCGGTGACATACGCTATGCCCCGAGCTATACTCGGGCTCAGGGTTCAAAGTGTTAAATACAGACTCATTCATGTCTAATGCTTTTACCTTTTACTAGCCAAAATACAGCGAGTAAAATCAACTAAGTTCTTGGTTCTTAATTTGAATATTAAAATAATTTATGCTAAGTATTACAGAACGAGTTTTGTTCCTTAAATCTTCAAATATTTCTTATTATCATTGGTAACTAATTTTAGTTCCCAATTTAGCTTTCATGACACGTTCACGTTGACAAAAAGAGGTGTAGGCCTATTTCATAAAACAAAATATGTAAGTTAGTTAAAACTAACAAGGATAATAAATTTCTCGATCTTCCGAATAATGCGGGTATAGACGGGGCAGTACTAATGTGTGAGGATGCTGCTAACGAAACACTGATAATTTTCATTCAATGATCATGCTGATTGGTGAAATGTAATTAGATGGCTAGAACAATTCTGCAGATGTTTGTTAGGCCTATCGTTTTCATTTTTTGTAAACAAATCTGCTCATTTTGACATTTAGAAGGTAGAAAGAGCGATTCCCTTGGCAATAAGAATTAATATAATTAATATAATTGAAATAATTCTTACATATTTTTGATCAGCGAAACATCCCGGTTAATTTGAATACCCACTCGACGTATTTCACAGTAAAAAGGTCATTTCCGGTTTTTCCAAGCTTTTCCACGGGAAAAAAACTAGGCCTATCATTTTCGGAATCAGCATGAAATTTCAGACATCTTGGAAAAAAGATTTTCTATTTTCCGATGGTCGTAGCTAAACTTAAGATTTAGGCCTACCGGTAAAAGGTAGCCTAGGCTATATAGTAGCCTAAAAAACCTTTTGAAATGGAATACTTTCTGATCTAATTAGGTAGGCCTAATGAGTTTTTTTTCCAATAACGTACTTTAACCAGAGTATATTTGTAGGAAATATAGGCTAGGCCTAAGTCATAGGCTATCAGAATTTAATAAAAAGTAGCCTGGTAAAATTTGAATAATTGTGAAGAAATAGGCTAGTTGAAAGTTGCAAAATAGGGATAGGCCCTAGTGACATGACAGAAAAATGAGGTTTGCAAAAAAAGATGTTCTTTTTATTTTGCATATGTATAAAAAAAATCAAATAAATAAAACATTCTAGCTGTGTTATACGCCTAGTTAGCAATAGGCCTCTAGCCTATTATCGCAATATCGAAATTTCCACACCGATAGCCTAATAAGTCAACCGTGGAATCGGATGACAATTTTTTGCCGATTTTAACACCATTCTAAATAGCCTAGGCCCCTACCCAATCAACCAATTAAATAAAAACTAGGCCTGGGCTTGTAGCCTAATTTAAGTTAGGCTTACAAAATCAGGGGCTACCGGTAATTTTATAGGCCTACAGTTAAAAATAACTTCAATATAGGCCAACATCAAATTTTGAGAGGTGGAACCTAAAATGCAGAATTGCCGATTTGTAGGCCTAAGCAGAAATTATAGCCTAAGTTTGATGAGTTTAAAAGTGATAGTAGTCTAGGAAGGATGCATTAAGGCTAGCTTAGCCCAAGGCAACAAGGTAAATTAATAAACAATCCACGACCCTGGCCCATGTGCACCAGGCCTAGGACTAGCCTCAAGGTTTTTTTTTTTAATGTCAGCCTACTTAACTTTTTCCTCTTCGCCTAATTAGGATTTAACTTATGACTAAATCTTTTCTAGGCCTATACAAAGATGTTTGAATAATCATGGTCCCAACCACTAAGGAACACCACAGTGTGTCCTATTCTCATGTTTAGCTGTTATGAAACTGAGCAAACAACTAAACTAGGCCTAAATTGTCAATAAGAAGTCTGGTAGCCTAATTGCCGGTGACTGAAAGAGAAAATTAAAGGAGATTATATAATGCATTAGTAGGCTTGCCTAAAAACAAAGATTTAAAAAATATTCCATAAAGAAAAAACGTTCCTTGTAAGGGTTTGGTAATTTATAAAAATACCGAACCACGCCATGTTGGCAAATTAAGGAGGGACCGACTGAAAATAAAGTCGGTTTTCTAGACCCAATTCGACTAGTTATCGAAAACACTATAATTATAAGTAATCATTATATGTTTAACTTAGCTAAGGAGTTACTTAAAGTGATTTATAAAGGAAATAAACCACAAATTGACACTTACTTCCTTTCTCCAGAATTCACCGACATAGTACCACTTGCTGTTAGCAGAGGAAAAGGACTTTGATCAGACACTTCACGTTCACAAGATGGTGATTCACAGTGTGGCTGTATTCATACGCTTAAAAAATAAAATTTCAATACTAAAATATGAAAGATGAGTTACAGACTACAATAAAAAAATTATAGTATTTTTTAATGGCAAAAAGTGTGAGATATTTTATTTTTATCATTATTTATATAAATAAAGTTATGGCACTACTTTGTTAGCAGAGTTTAGTCCTGTACAACGAACAACCTTGCTTTCTAACTTACTAAAAAACAAAAGTCACCAAATAGGTCTGTACTATGTTGAAGTTATATAAAAGAAGTCAGTAATTTTTATTTTATTTTTAGTATACTTGGTGTTTGTATCTTTTTAATTTGGTGTTTGGTTCTTTGTCTCTAAGAGATTCTAAATAAAAAGTGGTATAAAAATAAATCGTAGTATTCGTGGTATCATGGTATTCATGTGATGTTTGTTTATTGCTGACTAATAAACAACAAATCTGTATACTTATTTAATACGGTAAGGGGTTTTTTATGTGCTGAGAACTCCTCCTACAATTCTCACCCGATTTTCAAGTTTTTGGTGTCGTTGGACAAGGTCTGTAGAGGAAGAAGCATAACTTCTCATGTGACACCATTGCTCTTAAGGGATGTAGCTCACCTGGCCCTTTCACCTTGGTCGTTGGATAGGGCTTGGTCTGTAGTTGTTTCCTCAAAAATTTATCAGAATCGGACTTAAAATAAAGGAGCTATTAATAGAATGCTCAATAAACTTGAAAGGAAATAAACATTTAACAAATTAAATATTAGGATAGAGTAGACTGAAATTGTGGAGAAAAACTTAAACTTTAAAACAGGAAACAAACATTAAACAATTTATCAATTTAATTAGAAAACCCAATTTAGAAAAACCCCGTCTAATTTAGACTTACCCCTAGACTTACCCCGGGCAACAGGCCTTGAGCCCCACGGCCCCTCGGACCTAACCCCCCCCCCCCCCCTTAGACCTAGACCCACAAAATCACTGCACTAGGACTCCCCCGAATCTAAATCTGCTGACCTAAAAGCCAGAGCTACCAATAGGTCAGCACACACATACACATCCATTCGCGCTCAGTAGTCCACCGAAGCGGCGTTGAGCTTGTCATATTCTTGCCTGACGGTGTCAGGACAATCTGGCTAAGGCTTAAGGTAGTTGGCTTAGGGAGGGAAAGGACCGGATGGCCATGTATTTTCATAAACAAGCAAGTGTTTAATAAAAGTTCCAGTCCACTCATACAACAGCAAGCTCAAATACACTTCCTCCTTACATTACTTTTACCTCACCTGAAACTAACAATTTAAAACCCAACAATCATTAATTAATTATAAAAAAAATATTAATCCATTTCTCCCATTACATTTGGCTCTGCAGTGGAAATAAATAACTAACATTGAATTACAAAAGTGTCACGATTAATTTTTACATCATTCTGGGTATATTTTACATTCCTCTTCTAATTGTAAATAAAATTACTATTAAAATTAAATTATTTGCTGCAGTTTCTTGTCTGCAATCAGTAACCATCTCCCACTCCTTTGCGTATTGTTGCTTCTTGTGTAATTTTCTTCTTTCATCTTCTATATTCATACCTTCTGATGCTCTTTTTACAACAAACTAATATTAACCATTAAGGTCTAGCATTTTACGACATAGACAATTTGAATACGGACACATTTTCTGTGTTGGTAACACTCAAGGTCTGAGAGGAAAAAGCATAACTTCTTCCCGTAAGAGCAATGGTGTCAGTTTCTGCGACACTTACTTCACTTATATCCATATTTCCTCGCCGCAATCCTCGGACTGGGGAGACGTCATGTTTCTTCCTCCTTCTTGAAGGGGTTATGATTCAAACTAAGGTTTGTTATGATTCTTTCCGGTGGGCAAAGCAATGTTCCTCATAAAATTCACAAGTAGAATAGTATGGTCTAATAAGTAGATATACCTTTAATTTATTCTTGAAAGCTTCTTGATTGTTAAGATTTTTCAATTCATCTGGCAATAGGTTTAAAAATTTGGATCCGGAGTACAGGGGGCTATTGTTGGTTTTTTGGAGTCTGTGTTGTGGAAGATTAAGGTTATTCTTGTTCCTTAAGTTGTAACTGTGGCACTCAGACCTTTTGGGTATTGGGACTGTTTTTGCATTGATTATGGTTTCCAATATATATAGTGAGGGCAAAGTTAAAATCCGGTTTTCTACGAAATAAGGTTTGCATGATTCAGTAGGTGAAAGAATGTTGATTAATCTAACAGCTTTTTTTGTAAAACTAATATTTTTGCTCTATAAAGTTTCAATTACTGCTCCACAGGCCACCAGTCCAAATCTGAGGTGTGAGGCAAACAAAGCATGGTATGCAATGATAGTGGTCTTTTTATCAGTAAAAGGTATCTGATTCTCCTTAAGGCTTATAAAACTGTAGACAATTTTTAATTAAGTTTTCCGTGTGAGGTTGCCAATTTAGGTGGTTGTCAACTGTAATTCCGAGGAACTTGCAAGTCATAGCCGATTTAATTTCATGGTTAGGCAGATTGTCATCTAATTCTTTCTGTGCTGATGGTGTAAATTTCATAAAGACTGTTATTTTTGTTTTATTTATCTTCAGGTTAATGTCTTGACATATTTTAGATGCGTTATTTAATGATTCTTCAACCAATTCACGAGTGTCTTGACTTCTACTTATAGGCTTTATCATCGTTGTATCATCAGCGAACATAATACAAGTTTCTTGTGGTAGAATTTTATCAAGAAATGCATTAATATACATTAAGAAAAATATCGGTCCTAGTGTCGATCCTTGAGGAATTCCTTGTGTAACCTTCCTGAATGATGATCTGATCTTTGATTCAATTCCATTTGCAATGAATTTTATTTCAACTGCCTGGGTCCTGTTTGTTAAATAATTTTCTATCCATTTTAGTGCAGCATCTTTGTAGAAGTTTTAGTTTATCTATTAAAATCTTCCAATCTAAGCAATCGAATGCCTTTTGAAGGTCGAGAAACATTCCTGCAGCGTAGTTATGTTCTTCCCAGATGTTTGTTATGGTTTCACATAGCTGTGTAATTGCAGAAGTTATAGATTTCTGATTCCTAAAACCATGTTGATTTGGTGTTAGTAGGTTGTTATATTCAAAAAATTTAATGATTTGCTTAGCTATTGCTTTCTCTAGGTATTTAGACAAGGTAGGAAGTATTGAGATAGGCCTATAGTTTTCAATGTGTTGTTTGTTGCCCTTCTTGAATATTGGAGTTATGAGAGAGATTTTCATCTTAGCAGTACTGTAGATTGTCTGATTGAGGCATTGATGACGTCAAGTAGGGGGGGGGTGATATCTCTTCTTCACAAAATTTAACTATTTTATTGGGTATTTCGTCAATGCCTGAAGTCAACTTGGGCTGGATCTCCGTAAAAGTTTTATGTAGGTCTTTCCGTGTTATTGTTTCAATAAAGCAGGTTAGTTCACTGTTTGAAGGCCGAGGTGCGCTGTCCGTAGATAATACATCTTCCTCACTCTGGTTTTCAATATGCCCTATTTCTACAAAAAACATGTTAAATTTGTTGCATATATGGTATGGGTCTGTAACAATTGATCCATTAGATTCAATCGTGAGGTTGTCTTCCACAATTTTTATTTTGTTTCGTTCCTTATTTATGGTTCCCAATATTTCTTTGCTTTTGTTTGCAGATCTCGCAATTCTGTTTTTAATTGATTCAGATTTCTGTTTCCTAAATTCAGCATCATAGGCCCTTTTGATTCTGCTATAGGCTAATTTATCTTCTTCGCGGTTTGTGGCTAAAAATTTGTTTTGGGCCGACATCCGTGGAAGTCGCCATCAGAGTTTTTGTTGGTTAAAAAAGTGTTCAAAAACCAACATTTTACTCTTTGCTACCTGCAAGTGTTGCCTACGGAAGCCCTGAAGGGCGAAAGAGTAAGCATAAATTTAATTCACCGCCGTGTTTATAAGTCGGCGAGCAGTGTTTATAAGTCGGCGAGCCGTGTTTGAAAGTCGGTGATCGCCGTGTTACGAAGTCGGCGAGCTGTGTTTGAAAGTCGGTCCTTCCAACTACATACAACACCCACCGATGATATTTAAATCATCGTATTTTATTTGGATGATATTTATCATCCAAATAAAATATCCACGATGTCCATTGTGTTATTATGGAAATTCTGAAACATGGCTCGCCGACTTTCAAACACTGCTCGCCGACTTTCAAACACTGCTCGCCGTGTTTCAAACACGGCGGTGTAAAAAATTTATGCTTACTCTTTGGCCAAAGAGAAAACATACATTTTTTACAACGCCGTGTTAGAAACACGGCGAGCCGTCTTTAAAAGTCGGCGAGCCGTGTTTGAAAGTCGGCCAGATGTATTTGAAATTCGGCGAGTATTTTGATAAAATAATTAAGAGTAATAATTAGATATCTATCTGATATTAGATTAGGTATATGATTAGATATAATCTCATTTGCAAACTAGTTAAAAATATTACAACTTTCATGCCAGATTTCTATGAAATCAGAGGTCCCAACAAAGAAGAGTGTTTGGTTATGGTCATTATAACAAATGCACAGACTATTGTTTTGGTTATTTTCAAATTTATAAGGGGATGAAAATCCGTTTATGAATAAAAAATCTTTTATTTATTAGTCTTAATTAATTTATCAAAATGCTCGCCGAATTTCAGATACTTCTCGCCGACTTTCAAACACGGCTCGCCGACTTTCAAAAATTGTTCGCCGACTTATAAAAACACGGCGGTGAAATAAATTTATGCTTACTCTTTGGCCCTTCAGGTCTTCCGTAGCCAACGCTGCAGGAAACAACAATAGTTTTCGTTGGCGTTGGAGATTTTTTGTCTCAACTATTACTAAAATAAGTAATTTCAAAGCGAACTAGGGTAGAATTTTTGGCTTTATACTTTTTGGACCTTGATTGGTGATTGTTGATTTGGTCATTACCTAATGGTTTGTTGTTAACTAATAATCTAAATGTAAAATAGAGTAATATGGTGTCGTTACGATAAATATCGTACCCGTGGCAAGACTGCGTCATTCTATTTTTCAATCAGTTGGGTAATGGTAAATATTATAACTAAACTTGACTTCCGTTTTAGTTTTGACGCTTCATATCCGGAACACAAAAAATGGCTGCTCTGCTGAGCTTGGGGAGAAGTTCAAGTTATGCTTTTTCCTTTGCAGACCTTGACTAGTGGTAGGAGGTAACGGCTCGTTTTCGCAACACGGAATTACCGCGATCCAGGTGCTAGTTATCTCCATGGGTACCACGCAATTGATGGGAATACCCGAAGCCGGACAGTTTCGTAAAAAAGGCAGAAAAAGTAAGAGGTCCGTCAAGATATTGTCAATTGGTCAGGACCAGGAAATAGTTAAGTTCTACATTTTTGGGTTCTTCATCTGTGGTTCCCCTTTCCTTTTGTGGTTTTAAGCAAGCCTGACGGACACGGGCCCCTGGCGAAGAAGAACCTCCTGATCCACCCTAGATCTCCCTTGAACCATAGAAATCCTATTTTTAAACACAACTTGTACATAAATGTAAAAACCATTGTTTGTTTCCTTTCGAAAAATTGCAAGTTTAAAAGGTGACTAATATAATAATTGAATTTACATACTTAAGTATGTAAAGTCAATGATAATTATTACTAATGTTTTAAGTCATAGAAGTCTTTTCTTTTTTATATATCTGAATATTTTTCTAGTCATATCCTGTCTCGCCCCTGTAATTTTTGTCTTTGTTAGTTTGTAGGCCTAATATCTTGTGAAGCAGTTTTGAATGACAACATACTGTATGTATTATCTCCACTGACTTGTCAACGTCAATGCGAATGCATGTAAATGTACAAAGTGACCAATAAACATATTATGTCTTATGTCTTAATGTAAAGTCAATGCTAATTATTTCAGAAAGGAAATTATGGAAACACTCAGTGTACTTTGAGGCTGCATTGTTTCTTAAAACCTTAGCTGCTTTTGCAACAAAAAAATATAAATTAATAAATAAACATTATTTATAGGTTATGTATGTGCTGTGTTGTATAAATAAGGTTCAAATGTAATAATAAAGATTCAATTAGATTAAATTGTCTAGACACATACTTGACAGTATCAACAGTAACTTATTTCCACGCACTAAAACGTGCTTGGGGAATTTAATTTATTTGATTTATTGTGTTAGTATTTATCATCAAAATTTTAAGGACTTTAAAAGGATGTTAAACAAAATAGTTTATAGACCTCCTCTTCTGACCTGTCTAATTAGTTTATTTTGTTTGCTTGTGAGTGAAGCTCAAGAAACCAACTATACTCTAAATTCTGATGGATATATTGTTTACTGCCCTTGTATGGGTAAGTTAAGAATAAATATAATATTATGCTGAACTGCATACTGATGTAAGGTAGGCCTAGGTAGGACTGGGATGGTGGCGACGTCCTGTAATCTAGCTACTTGGAGGTCACGAGTTGTGGATAGTTATAAGCGATGGCTTGTGGATGCGTTATTATCTGGTGAGGATTGACATCCGCGCTAGTTATGTCGTTCATCCATATATGTATATGTATATGTTCGTTAGTTAGTTGGTTCATCCATAAAGATCATCCTCATAATTAGACCAATTCGTTTATGTGAGGTCGAAATTGTGGTTCGGATCCCACATTAAACTGTAGGTCCCTAGATACCATTGGCTGTTGGGCTATTAATTACTAGTCCTGTCTAAGGAGATTGTCGGCCTTAGTCAGTATGGTAACAAATCGCGCCACAATCATCCTAGGCCTACACTCATCTCTCATTCATAATCAGGTTAAAATACCCACTATGTGAGGTCCCTGTCTCAAGATAGTGATATAGGCCTAACTGCCAAATCATTCATTGAGGAAACCAGGACACCTCAGAATATTTACCCTTCCCTTCCCATACCTACCAACTGGTCCATGGTTCCCTGGTTAAGAATTAAAACTAGGCCTAAGGTGTAATAAGAACATGATTCATACCACATGTTTTTAGTTATAGTTAATTGATCAGATTCACTAAAAAACGAAGTTAAATGAAATTTCTAAACCTATAAACCTTTTGTACCTACTAGCCTATATCTATATATTAATAGGCAAGCCTGTTTCTTTTCCTCCTTTTTTCTCAGCTTGTGTGCATCGTAGGAGAAATTCGGGCATACTGTTAGAAAGGTAGAGTCCTGTAGATGAGCAGAATCCCATTATAATTCACATAGATCATCAGGGCTCCTCCCTACAAACATTCAAAGTTTCAATGTTAATCGTAAGGGAGAAGAATAATTGATTCATTAGACAGCTGTTTTAATAACAAATATGCTATTAAATCAGGAAGAACAGATGTTTCAGTTATGAAGCATTTTAAAACTATTGGCTCAAGATCATTTCGAGTTTTGGTCAAATTTCGACCAGTAGGCGGTCCCTAGTAGTAATTAATAGGCATATTAAAATAATTGATAACATCATGAATACACAATATTTGGCATTTTGCAGCAAGATACAATACTAGGATTAATAATAAATTACCGTCGTTCATTTATTAACTAACATAATTAAATTCACGGACATATAACATCAACAACTAACAATATTCTAACAGAAAAGTGTAATGAGCTGTCAAGCGAAGGTTTGCGAAATAACGTTGGTAATGTCGTTTACAGAATTTCGGATACAAAGGGTGCAACTCTACAACAGCAATAAATAGCACGATTTTACTACAATTGCAGAAGGGTTATAATTGAATCGCTTGTATAAAATTTGATTTGGCATATATTTGTGTCTCAATATTTTAAAATCCTTTTAAAAATAGAATTCCGGGACTATCGGTTGTCCCGACACAATTTTTAGGGACATTGCATGACATGATCAAAAACCGGGACAATCCCTGTTTTCGAACGTTTGGTCAGCCTAACTGTATGCTACTGATTTTGGCTTAATATCAAACTAAGTTATATTGTGTTTTGTTAAGTTTTTGTAGTAACTTATTTTATAACTCTTTACCCTATAGGCAAAACTTTGTTTTCTGATGGTCGTAGCTAACTCAAGATTTGGACCTCCCACTAGGCCTATCTTTGTTAGTAGGCTATAGGGTTGCCATATTCAAAATTCAAAAAATTCAAAATTCAAATCTCTTTATTCGTTTTGTATATACATACATGAATAGTGTCAAAGTAGCCTAACAAGCAGTGAGATCTTACTAGCTACTTAATACATAGTTATAATACATCTTATAATACATAGTTAACAGAGATACCAAGCAAAGAGATAAATAGGTCTACTGTCAAAAAAAGGAAAAAAAAAAATAAATTGTCTTAAAGTAAAAAGTTATGATAAGACAGGAATGAAGTTATATTGTTTTACAGGAATGAATTATAAACATGACACCAAGAAATAAAATTCATCCATACGCTTAGTCAAAAAATTCTTCTACAGAATAGCAACTTTTTTGCAAAAGATGAATAAAAGAGAGGATACCAAGTAGCCTACTCCACGTGATTCTTATTACAGTAGTAATCACCAAAATTTGAATTCCTGACACCAAACCCCCTGGAACCCAAATTAAATATCAGAGAAAAGGGAATAAATTAAACATATATATTTTAATATAAAATGATATCTCACCTTTTTACTCAATCTTTTTCTTTTAGCATAATTAAATCTGCTTAACTTAGATTACTCTATATGAGTTGCCAATTTTGAGTGATCAAATTCTATATTTAGGAAAAAATAAGAGGGTTTTACCAAATTAGTAGGTTGTATTTTGTTTTTTATCACATTAGGGTAGATTAATGACAGGGGCCAACCCGGGGGGGGGGGGGGGGATAAAGGGGATATACCCCCCCAAAATGTTGGAGGGTAAAAATATGCTCAAAAAATAAAATGACAAATGGTTAAAATATTATTTTTATATGCCAGACTTTCATAAACAGATATAAATGCCAACTTACATAAAGTATAATAGGGGTTTTAATTGCACAATGCAAAAAGATAAAACAGTAATAAGTTATTGGAAACATCCAAAACGTAGGTCATTTTAGTTTTGGAAATGAAATACATTATTTTGTGCATTTTAATTATATATTATTATCTTTATAATATAAATAGCTCTGATACTGTATTCTGTGTTTTATAATTAAATTCTATAAGTTATTTACCTCTTGATGAGTAGGCCTAATGTATTTTGGTGTATTTTAATGTAGGTATAAAACTTTAGATTAGCCTATAACTTTTTACTGTACTTTGCCTGAATGTTATTTTTCCCATTGTAATATGAAGTTAATACCGTACATTTTTTTCAAGTTTGAATAATAGTGTAATCCCTTTAATTAATATTCGAAACCCATTAATTTCACTCCAAATTCTGTTGGAGTAGGGATCTGCATAAAGTTAAATTTTAACTTATGTTATGAAATTCACTAAAACTAACCATTTAGCTTGAAAAATTCCAAAATTTTCCAAGGGGGGCCCGCAGGACCCGCCGCGTTCTTGGGGGGTATTTACCCCCCAAACCCCCTGGTATATACTCCGCAAAAAATATCCACCCCCCCTTGAAATAGAATCTTGGGTTCGCCCCTGAATAGTGATGTGCATCGCTACGGCTGTTTATCGCTAGGTGATACGATACACATTGCATATATTGTATCGTATTGGAGCTGTATATCGTGACACACTTATCGTATCGGCCAAAATATCACATAATCAGTACATATTGTATAGTTTTCAACAAAGCAGTTAAAATTAGGTTTCACAATTGATGTTAGATAATAACTTAATTTGCTATTTTAGTAATGAAAGAGAGAATTCAAGGCTTTTGGCTAACATCATTACTGTTTATAAATAAGTACTCAAAAGAAATGAAATTACTCTCAATTGTATCGTAATCGTATAAAAATATTGTATCGGTTAAAAATATGGGTCATTCCACATGAAATAAACCAATATAAAATTAATTTTGGACCGTGATGTCACAGATTTGTGTAATTTTTTGTGTAGTAGTAGCACCCATTACAAGTATCATAAATACAAAGTTTTGGATTTTTATACCTATTAGTCTTCTAATTATAAAAGATCAAAAATGCGCAAAAATCAAAATTTTGGCCTCGTTTTCATATCTTTAATTGCTAATAACTCGAGACCCAATTGACATAGAAGGTTCAAATTTGCGCCATTCTATTCGGTTTTAAAAGGCCTTTAATTTGATATATAACATGTAAGTATGTATCACTATAGTAAATTTGTTACGTTGACAAGATTTATTAAAAAAAAAAACTTAAATATTAAAACTTTTCTAATTAGGCACAGTCTTATCTTTCCTAACCAATAGAAAGCATTGAACTTTAAAAGAAAACTGACAATAAATCTACTTCAGAATGGAAAGAAATTCAAATTCAAATTATTTATTCAGCCATTCAATCAATTGACAATAGTCCATGTCATTGACAATAGAAGAGGGACGGCGGAGATGGTGGCACGGGGCCATGGGAAGCACAGGGATTTCGGGAATATGGGGGAACAAAGGGCACAAGGGGTGTCAGTGGCACTGGATACAGAGGGAGCATGAGGGGCACGGTGAAGGCATGGTTGATATAGGGGCACAGCGAGGAACGGTGAGCATGAGGACATGAAGGATACAGGGGTGAGGGGGCTTATGAGACAATCTGGGGTGGCATTGGGATGCACTGGGGCACGAGGAGGCGGAGGGTGCGGGGCACTAGGGGCGTTGGTGGCAAGAGGGGTAGATGGGAATATGGGGCACGGGGGCCGCGGCGAGAAACGTTGGGCATGGGGGTATGGAAGGATGGGGGTACATGGCGGGGGTGGAAAGGCACAGTGAGCACTAGGGGCATCTATGGCATGGGGAACGGGGGCAGACGGGCATGGGTGCACGGGGAAGAACGATGGACATATGTGGACATGGGAGTACCGTGATTGTGGAAGCATAAAGGCGTGAGGGTTGTTGGGGGCACTGGGGTTAGGGAAGGGGCATGGGGGCCAAGTTGGAGGCACAGGGATATAGGGGGCATGGGGAGGAATGGTGGGCATGGGACACAGGGCTATGGAGGCATGGGAATGGGGGCACAAAGGGTACTAGAAACATTGGAAGTTTGGAAGTTGGTTGTTAATCAAACCTAAAATCCTGGGACTGGAGTTTCGGTTCGGAATTGAAACCCTATTATATCAAGTTTCAAGGCTGGTTTCAGGATGGGAATGAGGTTCGCTAAAATATTTGATGCCGCAAATTTGTGAACTTACTTGATCTGATGGTATGTCTAGCATATTCTATGGGTAAAATTTGGTTAAAGAAAATGGAATGGATGTCTTGGCTGTGAGTTATATGATACACTACAAGTAGATTGTGGTAAATCTACTGTAACCACTACTGTGGTAAATGAATTGGCTGGGTAGCTGAGTTGTTATAGAACCCGCCTTTGAATCCAAAGGTTGCAGGTTCCGTCCTGGGAAAAGTTAGTAGCTTTTTAAAGGGTCGGTTCAGGATCCAGTTGCTATTTATCATTCTGCTATTAATTAATGATGGTTTCTAACAACTGGTTGATGTTACTTAGTAACAAGACTGGGGTTTGGACCGTTCCCCGTCAAAACGTTAAAAATGCCACTGGCCTAGATATAAAAAAATAAAATAATATAAAAATAAATAAATGGCTAGGTTTTTGTTTGATGCATATTTTTCTAATATTTACAATTTTAATATACAGTACACTCTCGTTCATCGGACTCAGCGACATCGGAACTCCTCTTCATCGGAACTGAAAATCTGGATATCATTAACTTTTTTCCTACGAAATAAATAATTTTTCTGTTTTAGTGCCTTCAATTTACATTCGTTCTATCCGCACAACAGCGAAGTATCACATTTTGCATCAAACGTCATCAGGCGTTTTCCATAATCTGTACACATCGATGTGATTTACAAGGCCGTGGAGTATTCGCACAAAAATAGAAAGAGGAAGGTGGCAGGAAGTGAACATGTGTTTCGACCGCTTCCCAAACTGTCATTCAGTCTGTCTCGCGTCGTGAGACTGCACCTGTGTTACGTGGAAGTCAGTTGACTGCTGGAATATGAGTGGAATATGAATATGGAATACTGTATGAGAATAACGATTTTGGATCTTTATTTCCTGTGTTGTTTTTATTCCTATAGGTTCATTGTTACCATGTTCAAAGTTTGAGTGCCTTATTTTCATAAAATCTCTTGTGTTATCTTAAAAACAAGAGTGAATTCAATCACAATAGGTCACCATACGGGCGGAAATGATGACTCATGACGGACTCTGCTTCATCGGAATTTTTTGACATCCGAACCGGCCGTCCGCCACATTAGTTCCGATGAACGAGAGTGTACTGTACCACAGAATGTCGTATAACACACTCTTGGAACATACCAATATTTAAAATAAAAATAAAAAAATATTTTAACTTGCTATTTTTTTATCTTTGCAGGGAGATTTGGAAACCAAGCTGACCATTTCCTTGGAGCCTTAGGATTTGCAAAGGGCCTGGGCAGGACACTAGTTCTTCCTCCTTGGGTTGAGTACAGATATGGAGAACCAAAGTCTGTAAGTATTCTGCCTTCATTTTTAAAGTCCACCCAGCTTTTCTTAGCCACAAGTTCAGTAAATATTTGTATCTACAATACTTTAGACCATATTACACGGTAGTGTTTGCTATATATTCTCATTAACTTGATCTAAAGCGTGAATTTATAGTTCACCTGTACCTTTTTAAAGAACGGTTTAAATTAATTTGTTAACATTTTTAAAGACCCAATCAATACGAGCAGTGTTTTTAGGTTTATATGTTGACAACTTAAGTGTACCGTACCTGTGGTAATTTTTTTTAGGGAGATGCAGGAAAAATGCAATTACGCACACAGTTGGCCAGCCTGTAGTCCTAAAAAAACGGGGTTACCCTCTAAAAAACCTCTTCTACTCTTTAGGATTCTAAGTGCACAAACATACAGAGAGCGACGCAACGCAATGTAATCAAATCAATGTAATCAGATTGAACCTAACACATAGAAAGCGACACGACGAATTACATGGGTTTGAATGGATCGCGTCGCATCTCGTCACTATGTTTGTTCATGCACTAACTTGGAACTGTTTATCACATTAAGTCAGGCTAGACCTAAATTAAACTTACGCCCGTGGGGCTCGCTCCTCATCCAGCCGCTCGGTCAAGAGATCTGGGCCACTTCCCGGTCCAGATCGGTTTTCTTTTACAGGAGGATGACCCGGACGAACTGTGATAAACAATCCGAGTTGCCCTCACCCTCCTTAATCTTTTCGCAGATCGTGTCCACAAAAAAAAAAAAAAAAAAAAAAAAAAAAAAACAGTTTTCTAGTGACCTCTAGGCAGGGCCTTTTCCAATGTGGGCAGTAGATTCAATCAGGTGAACCGGTCTTGCCCGTCTGGTTCAGGTACGACTTGACATATCCGTGACTTGTCAGGAATTGCGTGAGGTAGTAGTCCATCTTGCCATGCTGCCTCAACCCATGCTCGATGAGTTGTGCAGTCCATCGGCCTAGGTTGTCTTGTTCCCAGCTGTGTTGCCACTACTGGAAGGTTCGGGCGCGCTCTTCGGATCTTGCAGCATCCTTGCCGATCTCGCCTTGTCTCTAATAAATCATCATTCTCTCCCCTGCGAAGAGATTGACAAGAATGACTGTCCAGCAACCAACAGGATGGCAGGTTCCAATACTGTCAGATAGGCGGAACACACCCGTTGCAAGCTTGATGCTGAACCCGGGCGAGTCGCAACGTGTAGAATTCCTTGGTGAGAGTGTATGCCCACATCTCTGCCCCATGGTCATTTTAAAGTTGGCCAAGCGCTGTCTGTTAATGATCTGTTAGTGATAACATAATTTAAGCAAATGATATAATCTGATGAACAACTTGAAGAGGAGAGAATCCTTATATATGAGTGCTCATTCTCCACTGTATTGATAAAATCTTATTTCATTGGCGAACGATTACTC
Organism: Neoaliturus tenellus; assembly: GCA_030545055.2. Lineage (NCBI taxonomy): Eukaryota > Metazoa > Arthropoda > Insecta > Hemiptera > Cicadellidae > Neoaliturus > Neoaliturus tenellus. The sequence goes on along the minus strand of JAQYXR010000053.1, from coordinate 160,047 downwards.
TTGAAGGAAGCACAGATCAACTTAAAACTTTCATATTGGAATGTTAGCCTCCGGATTACCAATAAATACTATTAATGGTTTAAATACCTGAGTTATGGTAATCCAATTGTTGTCGAGCACTAGTTTCAACTCATTCAAATAGAGTCATCTTCAGGCTTAATACAAAGATGTAGTTTAATTTCTCTTCATGGAAGAACGTCACGTTGATAAAATTTTAATAAATAATAACACACACGGTACGGACACATTACAAATAACGACACGGACACGGACACGACAGCTCGACAACAATTGGATTACCATAACTCGGGTATTTAAACCATTAATAGTAAAACTTTCAGAGTAGTTTTGTCATATAATTTGTGGCAGGGGTGCAGAAAATGTATTGACTCCTAAAATTTCCCCCAATCGTATTGTTATGGATCAAAGACTTCCCCCAAGATACACAACATGTATGACTTTGCCTTAAAACTCAACAACTTACAACAGGGCAGTAAAATTATAAAGAATTTTTAAATCTTAGTTTATTATATTAAAACCCAAGTAATTAAAACTACTTAACAGTAGGCCTACTTCTTAGAACTTATATCTATCATAACTAAAATAAAATCTTGATGAGATGCTCAGTTTTAACTTCAGTTATTAAAAAAAAATTATTAATTTCCTCAAAATATCCCCAGACACCTTGAAATTTTTCCCTATCCTAGTTTGCCGGATCGGACATATTCTGCACCCCTGATTTTTAGATGTCTTTACGTTGGTGAGAAGTTTTATAACAATTAGGCCTACCTGATAAACTTATAATCCGTGGTTGAATTTTTGGCAAGACATGCATAAGAAGCCGTTTTAGTGGTGCTTGAGTTGCTTGTTTTTAACTAACATCCATGTACCAGACATGGAGTAAGGGTTTTAAAAGTGTTTCCTGCTGCCATAATACTACACAAAATAAAATTTGGTTTCTCACAAATATAATGAAAACAATATAATTAAAAACGTGAATCACAGAAATTTTCTATACATTTATAACTTATGCAGTTAATAAGTGTGAATTAATAGAACTGTTATTCACAGGTATTCTAGGTGGTGCTGGAATCTCAAAAAAATTTGGGAGGTGTTCAAAAATGTATATGTAATATATCTTATACATTTTCTACAGTTCATTATTAAATGTTGCAGATTCAAGTTCCATTTGATACTTATTTTCAAGTTGAACCTCTTCAAAAGTATCACGACGTCATCACTATGGAGAATTTCATGAGAGACATCGCTCCAGCACTGTGGCCGCCCGAGAAAAGAATCGGTAGTTTGTGATTCTCAACTGCTTTCTTAAGTTTTTAATGGAAGTCACTTAATTATAGGCCTACCTTTTATTTGTATCATCAAGTGAATTCAAGTGGTACAATAGGTGAACAAGCGTGGTTGTGTATAATTTCGAATTTCCCCTACATTTAAAATTTGTGATAATGGTAAATGAAAGTTTGAGCTTGTCTCAATGAGAATGAGTTGACATCACTAAATGTAGGCTAGTATCTTTTCTGTAATAATGGTCTGTAACTAACATTACTTGGATAAAAACAAATAGCGTATTCTGCAGGGGAATTTGTTACCCTTTCAGTCCCAATGTCCATTTATTTGGACATGACATTTATTTATTTGATAAAATTAATTTAACACGTTCGCTACCACAATGTTAAAAAAAAATCGTAACCACAGCCCGCCGCCGCAATTTTGCGGCGGGCGAGTTCTACTGAGAGCCCACCGCCGCATATCTGCGGCGGCTGGGCTCATTAAAATAGACTGCCGCCGCATATCTGCGGCGATGGTTCCATGATACTAAATACGAAATTTCTTCAGTGCGGTCTATTTTAATGGTCAGACAGTTTAGGCGCGGTCTACGGGATAGTCCGCCGCATATGTGCGGCGCTTGGTCTGTGGCTAAAACGATCACTGACGTCACTAAAATGTTTTACGTACATTTTTATTTAATGTATTTTTGAAAGTAACATTTTTCAACGTATTTGATATACCTTTACATAAATATTCATCAAATCTCTTATATGACACATTGAAAAAAGTTTATTGTGTAAGAAAAATGTATAAACATTTGCATTTTGTAAACTTGTAAAACATCATAATTATACTACGTAAATGAATTGTAAACAACTCTTTTTGTAAACTAAATATTTCAATACAATGTTTTTATGTATAAGCCGTATTTTATTTTTCGCTTTTCAAAGTTTATGACTAAAAATAAATTTATATTAGTGCCGACGCTAACATGCGTCACTTAGTCTCTGACCATGCGCCGCAAATGTGCGGCGCTCAAAAAATTACCAAAAATGAAGAGAAAATTGTATATATTTTTTTATTTAATGAAATTAAGATATTTTGAAGTGTTAAAACTAGTTTTGGACGGTTTCTATTCGTGGTCTGTGGCATAAGTCACAACCACTAGGGCCGGTCTACAGGGAAGTCCATGATTATTTTGGTGGGCTGTGGGATTGGCCGGACCGCCGCATGTATGCGGCGGCTGGTAGCGAACGTGTTAAGTGGAATTAGAAACAGTTTTATTGGCGTCTTGGAGTAAAAATATTGTTATCTTCCATATTTCACACCAATAAGCCATAGTGGCACACATACAGTAAACAGTAGTAAGAAGTAGCAAGATCAGTGTTGACCAAGGTGCAACTCTCAAAGAATCAACCGATCCTACGCTCCTTCCACGCAAGCCTGCCACCGTTGATTTAACGTGGGCCCTCCCATCAACGTTCGGCTAACCCTTTAAGAGTTGCACCACCACGTCAGGTTTGGTCATGTGCGAATTCGAACCCGCGCCGACGTAGACATCCTGGCCAAGGATGCCTACGCCTTAGCCAACTCAGCTATCACAACCGGCAGCATAGACACGAAAATTAGGGTTTTGAACAGTGAGAGCTCCTAGCAAAGAAAGTTGTAAGCTTATTTTGTAAGGGAGTGTTTGCCACGAGAGCGCAGCACTAAGCCGCTGCACTCTATTTAAGTAGATAATTTGGGTCTGAAAGGGTTGAAAGGGTAATATGTACTGTAGTGCATGTTTTTTTTTTTTTTTTTTTTTTTTTACCAAGAGCTTAAAACTTGTATTTAAATCAATGCCAAACATGAAAGATGTAATAAAAATATAACTACTTCATGATAAAGTTATCATGAAACAATGTAAAATGTTATGTTACTGACATGTCAAAGATGCAAAATTAGGAGGCCTATATCGTAAATAACCAAGGATATATGTCGTATTATATACTTTGATGTATTCAAACAAGGTGGGTTTTAAGAAATCCTGTTGCGGCAACCGATGAATGAAAATAACAGTTTTACTGTTGGAGTTTCATAGAATAAAGATTCTAATTCAATTGCTACTAGTGTATTCGTTCCTTGAAATCGAGCAATTTAGTGTCTGTACTATTAAAAACTTTCATTAACTGTAGAAAAAAGTAGTTTTCAATAAAAACTCCTGGTAAAAATTTTTTGTATGTCAATATACACTGTGTCATTCAAGTTATACCAATATGGCTTTGGTATTTCTTGTATTAAAGTAACTTAATACCTATAGTTGCTTAAACAGCCCTAGTCAGCTGCCTTTACAAATTATTCGAATAGTAAGAATTAATGCCCCTAGCTTAATGCCCATGCTTCGCCTAATAATTTAGTGTAATAATTTCAATTTCAATCCAATTATTTTGTGATCTCATCGGCCTCAACCACTTATCTCTGAATCTCAAAGTGAAAACATAAGTTTAAAAAAGTATAAATCGTCGCATTTGAGTGATGTTTAACCTAATTTTTGATTGAGAATGATCTATTATATAGTTCTAATTATCTTTTTCTAATGATATATATACAACCAATATAATGGCGATGAAATAGATAACGGGCCCAGCAACCAACACCCATGTCACAATTAAACATCATTCAATTCAGCCGTTAACACCACGGATTATGAAAACTTTCAACTGTCTTGATTGCCAATCATAGATAATGAATCAACCATAAGTTGAACAAACAGTGGCGCTTCTAGCAGGTTTTACAACGGCTACATCAAAATTCATTATAGAAACGCCAGGCTATAGTTAATAAAAGATCGTTTTCATTCATTCGTGCCATCTGGTTATCGTTTTAAAATCAAACCAAAACACACGTTGTAATGTTAATGAAAACAAACATGTATTCTTTATCTCTATGCTTTTATTCTGGACTACGTTTTTACGTTATTTATCATTTCCTCGTAGCTTTTAGGACATTTTTCTCAACATCCTTTGGCCAACTATTAAGTTGAAACCACTCAGACAATTCTACAATTTGTGAAACACTCACAATTGTGCACTAAACATTTTCCGCATGCATACTTAATACAGTTCGTTTACCAGGTACCCCATGGTTTAACATAACCTCTTTCTTGTGTACAGGTTACTTTTGCTGATGTCCGGTGTTTACGCTTTAACTCCTGTTAACTTGAAAATAAATCAATTTCCTTACCATTGTTAATCAAATGTGAAAATGACGAATTTTATTGGCTTGTGCAGCTTTTCCCTTTGAATAAATATTTACCATTTTAATTGAGAAACAATTTCAAACGCCAAGCTCTATCCAATGACAAAAAAATCGGTAAAATCTGTTGAAAACTGTGGGAGGAGCTCCTTTTACAAAAAACCATGTCAAGTATTAAATATGTATAGATTGAATCTCAAATCAAAAATGTTCCTGGTCTGACTGATTTGCTGTTATGTTTCAGCATTTTGCTATGTAGCAAGGGGGTCCAATAAAGGTTGCAATGCCAAGGAGGGAAACCCTTTTGGTCCGTTCTGGGATACATTCAACGTAGACTTTGTGGGTTCCGAGTTTTACAGTCCTCTGCACTACGATGTCCATCATTCCAACATGGCTCAAATGTGGGCAGAGAAGTACCCAGCGGACAAGTGGCCAGGTAGGAATGGAATTGCTATTCAGTTGTGAACTTCACATCTTGCAATTAAGATTGTTACGTTTCTTGGGCAATAATTTATAATTGAAGCATATTTTTGTCTCTGAATACTCTTTTTTCTCGTCATATCACTGTACCGCTGTTCTGTTATTAGCATGAAAGTTTCTTGTATGTTTGAAGCAAATTGTTGTTGATATTGCATTGTTATTAAGTTATTGTTAAGTTTGTCCATGTTATTATTTATATTTATTATGTACACTTGGAATTAAGATTGTTACGTTTGTTGTATTTCAGTATTAATTATTGCTATTGTCTTATGCATTAAATTTGTAAATAATAAATTGTCCGTCCAATAATAAATAAAATACAATGAAATATTACAGTAGTACCAATAGAGATAGGATGCAGTAAACCTACAATGTAAAAGAGTGATGAGTCTAGCAGAATGCGTAACAGTAAAGGGACTTTAAGCACCCTTCATAAGACCTCACTGTTGGGCGAGTAGGCAACCAAAGGGTGGGTTAGCAAAGAATACTCGGATTGGGCAGAAAAAGCACTGAAAACAATTAAACCTATAAATAAAATAGCTGAACACTTTGTTTTGAACACCCTTAAGAAATCCTGATATTTTAGAACTTTGACAGTGTCTTGTCTGTTTCCAAAATGTCATGTATACTGACAATCAATAGAAATAAATAACATAATGTTGAACTGAAAGAAAAAATTCTAAAAATATAATGTGCATTTGAATAGTATATTTCATACCATGGTCAAAAAATGTAGATTTGTTAGCACATGTTTTCGGTTGAGAGCAATGCAGAACCTTTTTCGCTGAAATGCAAATGCTGTTTTTCACCATAATTTAATAAATTTTACTGCTTCCTAATGCAATTAAAGGTTAAAAATAACAAAAATATTGGCAAACAATGGACTTTTAATATTTTTCTTACAATGTTTCAAACAAAAGAACACAAAATACTTAAACCTATTAACTAGGTCATGCCATGTAGGCTTGATAATTTGCTAACTAACACTGGCTTAACAGAGCGGCTGACTTAACATCCCTAGAGATGTAAATATTTTCAGCTCTAGCGCTGTAAAGCGCTATTTTGGCATTCAAGTGACTTAGTGAAAACAGATACTTACATCGTAGTGTAGTGAAAATTTATTTTGTTTTGTTTCAGTGTTAGCGTTTGCCGGTGCTCCGGCCAGTTTCCCTGTACAAGCGGAGAACCGAGATTTACAGCGATACTTGAAGTGGAGCCCAGCGTTGGACTCTGCAGCTGACGAGTACATCAAGACTAAACTGCCCAAAGGCGGATTCATTGGAATACACCTCCGGAATGGGATTGATTGGGCAAGTATTTTAGATGTTGTTAATGATTAATGTCATTAAAAGGAGGTGAAAGGGCTTCTCTCTGAATTTCATACAGTGCTTGGCCCGCTCTAATTTAGTGTTTCTTTTTTAGTCTGGGAGAGTGAGAGAGGTTTTAAATCAAAAATAAAGACTTGGGCTCTTTTGTTCACTTTTGAATTTTTTTATATTTTGAGTCCATAAGCCTAAGCTAAAATTGATCAAAGTTTATCAAATTCATATGGATCATGGAACTGATTATGAATTCCAAATACAGTAGAAGCCCTCAATTCTGGCCCGCCTCGGGACCGGACTACCGGCAAGATTTCAAAATGGCCGGATTAACCGGCGGTTTACTAAACGAATTTAACAGAGACCTGTATTCAGAGCCGTCCTTAGGAAATGCGAGGCCTGGAGCAAAATATTTTTGCGAGGCCTTATTTAACTGCGATTGCTGGGGGGTTGTGGGGTATGGAACATACGACAGCATGTGTCCAAGTTATGTGTAGACGGTTTCCAACTGTCTATATATGTTCTCAATCCATTAGACCCCTATATCTTTGAATTATTTGAGTCAAAGAAATGAAACTTGGCACAACTATTAATTACATTGTCTCCCTGAACTCTGCCATCTACCCTCCTTTTCAGGTATTATTCCTGAACCAAAGACAGCTAAAATATCATATTTAAAATTTAGTGATTTTAATACAAATAGTCACGCATATGAGCGGGTTGCCGCGCAAAAAGCGCGGTTGCGGCGCCAGCTCAACAATGGATTTCCTACCAAAACTGCTCCAGGGGAAGCGGTCCGACCGTGACTAGCCTCGGTTATATCGCTCTAACTCGCTTATTTATAAACAAACTTTCATGATTTTTACATCGTTGGATTTTAAATTAATTTTTGGAAAAAACCACATAAGAACATAAACTTTGCTACCTTATGAAGGTAGTTTTTATGTAATTTAAGGTTAAAGATTTTAATTGGCCATCATTTTGAAAACATGAATTATAAAAAGTTGATTATTTTTTCTAGCTAGGTCTTTACTTACTTACTTACTTCTTACTTCTCCACTGTAGTCTCGTAGACCCTCTTCCAGGGCATGAGACCGGTCATAGTCCTAACTTATGCGGCGAAAGGAGCCTTGTCAAATGGATTAAAAGGCAATGGGCAGGAACTTAGTGAGGAAAATAAAAAAGGCTAGGCAAATTTGATTGGAAAAGGAATTTGGGTTAGTCTGGGACACTATAAAAGCACTCTTCCAACAGATGATTTTTTAACTGAGATTTAAATTTTTTGATGTCGTTGATTTCTCTTAAACTTGGGGGTAATTTTGAAAAAAGCTTTCGACCGATATAATCAGGTTTCTTCTCAAAAAGTGTGAGTCTATGTTGCACTGAAGGGTTTAAATGTCTATTTCTTGTATTGTAAAGATGATTGTGAGACTGAATGAGATTATTTTCTCTGACAAAACAAATTACTTCAAACATAAAGAGAGAGGGAACAGTCATAATTCTTAACTCTACAAAATGTTGTCTACATGAGTCTTGAGGTCTAAGTCTTAGCATTGAACGAATTGCTCTCTTCTGAATTACAAAATCCTGTTCAAGTTAAGTTTACTAGAATTTCCCCAAAGTACAATGGAATATCTTATGTAGCTTTCAATTAAACTAAAATAGACAAGTTTTGACAATGGGAGATTGTTCAAGAGTGCTATATTCCGAAGAACAAAAATGTTCCCAGACAAAGTGTTTGCAAGTTTACTCACATGTTCATTCCATGTGAGACCACCGTCCAACCTCAAAAAGCTGTGTACCGAATTTCCACCTATTACCTCAAGCCGTTCTTAAATTAAAAATTATTCTTAAAAAAATACAAAATGGCGGCTGTACATGTAACTATGGTGTTTTGGAATTTTTTAATATGATGTTTTGATTTTGGCTTGTCTTTGGTCCAGGAATAATACCTGAAAAGGAAGAGAGTTCAGAGACACCCTGTATTAAGTCGCAAATGCAAGTGAATTTCTACATTTCAAACTTTTACTGTTTCAAGTTTCAAGATGGCTGTAATTAAAAATTTTCAAAGCTAAATATTTTTAAAAGCTGTAAATTTTACAAACTTTTGCAAACTAACAAAAAATTGCATTATTTAATTACCGGAGTAAAAATACTAATGGGCAGTGGAGAAATTAAAATCTTATTTTGAGAAAACACGGTTTCGCTCGTAATCTTAGGCCTATGTAAATCTTTATGATTTAAAAATGTAAAAAATTAGATTAATTCGTTGTTTCTGATTTGATCATTACAAACCAAACTTAGTTTCAACTTTTTTGTTTGCAGTTTTTAAGATATTTAGCTTTGAAAATTTTAAATGGCTGCCATTTTGCAACCATAAACGTTAGAAATGTCCAAATTCATTTGCATTTGTGCCTTAACGCACTTAACAGTTGTGCCAAGTTTTAATTCCGTACCTTAAGTAACTTCAAAGATATAATTGATCAATTAAAAATTCATATACAAACAGTTGAAAAACGGCTAGAGATAAGCAAGGTCGGTCATGCATGGTTGTGGCATCTGCAAGCATGGCTTGGCGGCCGCGAGGCTTGGTCCCGTCACCCCGCCCGCCGGCTGCCGCTATCAAATGATGTTTTGCGTTTGCGTTTGCGTCCTTTTGGTCGCTACTATTACGTACGAATAAGAATCGCGTTCGTAGGTTTCACAATTATTGAAGATATTGCGCGGGAATTTAAACCGATATTTTAGGTACGTATCTGTTCATTATTATGCCTATATTATTTTTATTCAACCTAAACGTTTACGCAACTAACTTTTGGCGCGGAAGGCCTCGCGGCGCGGGGCCTCCTCAGCGCGGGGCCTGGAGCGGCCGCTCCACTCGCTCCACCCTAAGGACGGCACTGCCTGTATTGTACGTGTGTTCCAACAATGAACTATATTAAGGTGTATTTAACAATGAAAGGTATTATATGCACCCATTTAATGCTATGTATCGAATTTATAACCATCATGATTTGCTCCCTCTCAGACGTTGTAGCGCCAAAATGACGATTGGAAACGGACAAGAGGTCGGCGAGCCAACAACCGGTTGCTAGCGATGAACCTGCGTTTAATTGACAATAATATGATACTGGTCTACTGGCAATGAAAACCCTAACTTGTAAATGGGACAGTAAAAGTGACAGAATCTGTCTAGTGGCCTAACCTCCATGTTACATCGACGATCGGGCAGCGAAATATCCAATAAAAAGATAACAATAAAAAATAGAACACTAACACAAATTTTTAGAAGACGTCCGAAACCGAATAGTCCGGAAATCGTAAATTGAACTGATATATTTGAGAGTTATAGAACAAGTTGACTCTTGTCTATTTTTTCTGTGGGAATCGCCCAGGGCTGAACACTTCATTTTCGGAATACCGCGGTTGGATTAGCCGGCGGCCGAACCATCCGAGGCCGGACTAGAGGGCTTTTACTGTATAAACAAATCCCAAAGTGAATCAAATCGCAAAGTCTTATTATTTTATTTAAAACCTCTCTAACTGTTATCGGGCTTTAAATAAAGGCACTAAATGGGAGCAAAGCACTGCACAATGAATTTTTGACCTAGGAGACCCCTGATACTGACAGCCTCCGGTGGCAGCCGTTGAAACTGATGAGCGCACAGGCGTTAAATGTTGTCAATTAATAGCATCTAAGCCTACATTCTGCAGCAAAATCACCCCTGAGTCATCTACCTGAGTCTTGGGGCTCACACGTGCTGAATTGCAGCAGCGTTTCTTTGGCCACAGTGTTTACCACCGAATGCTGAATATTGCTCCTTATTGGTTACATGTAAAATTGTGAAGCATATTCAGGTAGTTCCCTTAATGGTCACTTAACTGTGAAGGCAAAATAATCGCTCTATCGATTTACAGTAGACTCCCTCTTAAGTATACCTCGGGACCTCCAGTAGACCTCGGGACCAGGCCGCGGCCGGATAATGAATCGGTTAAACCGATGTTCATTTAAGAACGCCAACCTACAGTTCTATATGGCCTAAATAATTATCACTTGAAAAAAACTTTAAATATATTACTGTATATGATTTATAACTAACATACGACACCTATAAAATCCTCAACAAACCCAAACTAGTAATAATTCGTTTCTATAAGTAATTGTGGTCTACTTGATAGTAGGTCCAAACGCATTCACTTCCGGTGGCATTCATTTCCGTCCAGCACGTTACATTTTAATTGGTTTGAGAACGTCAATATGAAATAACGTTGAATTGGATGATACAGTAGATAAGAAAACTACGTTTCCGGCAATACAAGGCCGGTTAAAGCGTTGTTAAGATAAAAAATGGCCGGTTAAAAATATGTTATTTTGTGTCAGGGTAGGCCGGTTAAAGCGGAGACCGGTTAAAAGGTGGCCGGTTAAGAGGGAGTCTACTGCAATCCCCTCTTAATGATGAATGGGGATGTGTTTTGATTAGTCTAATGTACAAACAGCATCACATTAAAGTGACACACGCTAGCAGACTGAACACAATACAAAATGTAAACAAAGCTACAGTGACACCAGGCCTATTCCCAAATCACACGATGTCACCCGATGTCGGCCGAAGACGACTCGTCTTCATAGCCAGCATGCCAATACGGAATACGCTACAGTCTAATATATTATTGGGAGACAGTCGCGACACTCGAATCGAAACTGCATGATTAGTGTTTTCTGCGGGGCAATTAGCGCTCTTAGCGGATGGAACCGGCGTGACTGGAGTCCCCGGCCATTCACGCTATGGGCGGGAACTTTAAATGTAACTCCAGTGAGCGGCAACCAATTCTGAAATACATTTCGGTCTTTATCATTCGATTGGGATTTAATATGAAAGTTTTTATTGTATCAGCATTGTATCGTCAATGGCATTATTGTCGGCTGTGTTTGTGTTGTGCCGATGGCTGCCATCACCTGTGATATGTTGTCAACTCAGACGCCAACCACAACGAGCGCTAGTAAATCCAACTAGCACTCCAAGCAACTGTTTTTCATAACTGGAGTCCTGGGTGATTCAGGCGGACATTCTCACAGTGACAGAGTGCCATGACTGTCTCTAAATAACCTATTAGACTGTGGAATATACGCTTTGGACGAGACAGCGTTGCTTCACGGAGACTTTTGATCCCAAATAAACTCAATTGCCCATTTGTTATTTTTGTTTCTGTCAATATAAATATTCTTAAAGTCGTGCCGTATCATAGAATGCCGGATTACTGTAATGATTTGATTTGGAATGGTGAGCTTTGAAAAATAAGCATTATAGGACTTATTATTATTATTATTATTATTTTATTTTATGGCCAGCATTGGACCACTTAAGTCAATATAATGGTCAGGTTCTTCTTAAATTCTGTCTCTTCTTCTTGTCCGCCCAATACTTCTTCATTCTTTCCGACCGTTGTTTTCTTTCTTCTTCCGAAACCACTCTTCCTCGTCTCTGATTGTTTGCTCCTATTGGCAGGATGATATTTTTGTCTTTGAGTACTGCGAGCGCCTCTGACTTATTTTCCAAATCTTCTAATGATATTTGCAATCTTCTCATGTCCTCCTTAATCTCTGTAATCCACCTAAAGTCACTCTTGCTATTCCACAACTTTTCAATTATTTTCTTACTTATCCTATTTTCCGGTGTCCTCAAAAGATGTCCAATGAATGAAATTCTTTTCTTTTTAATTATACTTGTCAATGGCTCTATTTCCTTATATACAGTTTTATTTGAGGCCAGTCTCCAAACTCCATCTTTTTGATATTTTTTGTTTATACATGTTCTGATGATTCTTCTTTCTATTTTCAGTATTTTATCTATTGCTAGAGTGTTGGTTGTTTTAAATATAGTTTCACTTGCGTATGTTATTTGTGGAAGTATGACTGCTTTGTAATGTTTCAATTTTGTTGCTATTGATAGACATTTTTTGTTGTATGTGTTTTTAGTAATATGTTGCATTCTAATCAATTTATTAATTCTATTTTGCCATGATGGATTTTCTTTAAGATTGTATGTTATAACTTCACCTAAGTACTTAAAATTTTCTACAATTTTGATGCAATGTTCTCCAATTTTGATTTTGTTAGCCAATGGTGGTTTTGTTAACATTATTTCAGTTTTCTCAAAAGAAATTTTTAGGCCTATGCTCTGGGCTATTTCCTGAAGTGATTTTATTTGTTGCTTGGTTTCTTGGATGTTATTAGCTAGAAGAGCCAGATCGTCAGCAAATCCTAAACAGTTTAACTTTATGTCATCTTTTTTGTTCCAACAATAATATTTTTTGGGTTTGTTTTAAGCCATTCTCTCATAATGTATTCAAGTGCACAGTTAAAAAGAAGTGGTGAAAGGCCGTCTCCCTGTCTTAAACCAGTTTTGACCAGGAAAGGTTCTGATATTTCTCCTCTAAATTTAATTTTATTGAAGGTATTTGTCAAGGTAAGTTCTATAAGTTTTATTAATTTTGGGTGGAGTCCGAAATGTCTGAGAATCTTTAATAATGATGGTCTGTGGATGGAATCGTATATTATAGGACTTAATTAGAACACTTTTTGAAAAAAATGTGTCAAAATCTCAAAAAAGTTTTCTAATTAATTTTAATAAATGACAAATGAAAGTTCAAGGGAAAATATATAGGACTTGTAGATCCCAAAGCAGAGCATTTTTTATCTTTTTGCAATGGTATAATATAGGCAAAACTTTCTGTAAGCTCAGACTTAATACGATATGTAAATAATCGTACATTTAAAATGTTCGCTTCATATTTTAAATATATGCTTGCACTTTATAATCTTGTAACAATTTGGAAATGTTTGAAATTCAATAAAAAAAAGTTAAAGTAACTACAAGTCAATAAGGTAACTATTAGTTAATTTTTAATATTAAAACAAAATAAATAATGTTGTTTTTAAATAAATAGGTTAGAGCTTGCGAACACATCAAGATCAGCCCCCACCTCTTCGCTTCGCCGCAGTGTTTGGGCTACCGGAACGAGTTTGGTCACGCAACACAGGAAATGTGTTTCCCGCACCTGGAACTCATTGTGAAACAGCTGAAACGGCTCATACGCAACGCCAAAGACGTAGCATCCGTGTTCGTCGCCTCAGATAGCAACCATATGATTAGCGATTTGAGCAATTCACTGAAAAAGACAGGGGTGAGTGTTTTCTATATTTCCAAATATATAACCAGGCCATTTTTAAGAGATTTATTCTCTTTAAAATACCCCACAATCAGTGATAATATTTATATATTTATAAGTAGGCCCAAGAAAGTTAAAAAAATGCTGGTTGACAACAAATGGTTTAAAGGTTTCAAAATTACTCCATCAGCATTATAGTTGTTATACTATGCGCAGGGCCGGATTTAACATTTCGGCGCCCCTAGGCCCTATATTTTTGCTCCCCTAGTTTTGAGATAGCCCCTATTTTAAATTAGTAATATGTGTATGCTTATGATGCTTTTGAAAAAGAGTGTTTAATAACCTTAATTTACTACATTTATTAATTTTTAGACAAATTTAACCTGTAACACAATTAGGCCGACCTGCATAAAATATTTCATATATATAGTATACTTAACCCTCTAAGTGTTCTTTGCATAACCTTAAAAAGTCCAGCGATTTTCCAGAACTATGCAGTGTATTTTAAATTAAATCAAAAGTGAAATGAAATCCCACATGGACAATATTATATATTCCTTGAAATGTTATAAAATGGGCTTTTTAAAAATACAATATTTGTTATGTAAAAGAAAAATGTGTGCCGTACATTCATTTTAAAATTAAGAGAAAACAAATTGTATCATTATAGGTAAATCTTTTGATTGACGCTGATTTCAATGTATAGGGTCTACCAGAAGTAACCTATCCCTTCCAGAAGTCATTAGTTTTAAATACGAACCCCCACATTTACGAAATTTTTGGATTCTACACATAGTTTTAAGACAATTTAATTTGCCCCCCTAATCCTAATTGTTTATGATGTAATGAAGGTGGAAGTTGAATTTATTGCCATAAGGATAATATAGGGAAAGTTTTTACATTCATCATAAATTTTTCAGTAAAAATGTCCTAGCATAATGATGTTTTAGATTCTTGTTTTAAATACTTTCAATTCATAAATTATAAGTTTTGTCATAAATTATTTTACCTTTTGCTAAAGTTTACAGTATGGCAAAGATTATTGAAAATTAATGCAAAGTAAAATTATTACAATAATTAAAATGAGGTTGTAAGATATTTTCATGCTTGGACAGTGTGTTTTTTTTACATTAAAGTTTCAGAGATAATTTATGTGGAATTTTTCATATGTTATCCTTATGGGAAAAAATCTGATCAAATTATTTGGAGGGGCGGCATCTGTAAGTCCCAATGAGAGAGGAGAGCGGTCAGTGCTTTGGTGTTAAAATATCAGTGATCATGTGTAGTTTTATGTTTATATAAGCTGACTGAATAACATTTTCTCACTTAAGCGTAACCTATCTGAACCTTTTTCTTTTTTCCTTTTGGTAAACCTTAAAGGATTAGGCTATTGATCTTTTCCTGTTCCAGGTAACTGTCCATAAGCTAGATGAAAATAATCCACATTTGGATTTAGCGATATTGGGTCGAGCAAACTACTTTGTGGGCAACTGTATATCCTCATTCTCCGCCTTTGTGAAACGAGAGCGGGACGTTCGGAAGTTTCCATCAGCAT
The DNA here is from genome assembly GCA_030545055.2 of Neoaliturus tenellus. Classification (NCBI taxonomy): domain Eukaryota; kingdom Metazoa; phylum Arthropoda; class Insecta; order Hemiptera; family Cicadellidae; genus Neoaliturus; species Neoaliturus tenellus. The sequence continues at coordinate 144,999 of JAQYXR010000053.1, read as the reverse complement.
TTTGGGGCTTTCCTCCCCCTAAGAAGACGACTGCCCACGATGAATTGTAAAGTATTTGTAAATTCCTTAGCTCTTATTCAACATTTTCTTTATGAATCCAAATTTGAGTCTTCACATTAGGGAAATGAATTAACTTGAAACTTTATATGAAAATGTGATATATTAGAAATTGAAACTTTATATGTAAATGTGATATAATCCCCACATTAGAAATTTTTGAATTATTTCTTACCCAGGATGGTAGAAAGTTGGTTTTTGACACAGTTACTATGAAAAAGTATTAATTAGATGTTCCTCAGTGTGGGAATAACTTGTGAGGCCTACCCATGACAGATTTAAACTATTGTAATACGCCTACTATTTTTATTTTTTTGCAGCACTCACCATTGAAGCATATGATGTGATGCTAGACGAGAAGTCTAGGAGTTTAGAAGTTAGAAATAAGGAGCACTATGGGTCGACACTAAATGAGCATGTGCTTGATACAGGACATACAATTGAATGGGATATAATCGTGCACGTCATGCAAGTCAGACAATTGGAACGGAACAAAAGGAATTTAACCGAATCCCTTTTTATGGCGATGGAGTTGGGACCGATATCCAGGCCCTCTATAGAAATTATACCCATTATATTTAAGACTGGTTCAGAGAGAAATGAAGGAGGAGAATGATAGAAAGGTATTGGCAATAATGCATCCTTGCTCCCTCATGGCCCTTTGGGGATGACTTACCAAGGTCAATGGTGACAGTCATGATCAAATCAAAATCAAAATCTCTTTTGATTAGACAATAGGAACTGTGTGACTGAAAGACGTGTCGCACCAACATTTGAAAGTGTCATAAGTGCGACTTTCAGTTGGCCAGACTGAAAAGCTACACTACATGACTGAAGGCGTAGCTCATTAAATGAAAGAGACATGTTAAGATTCAAACCAAATATAATTAACAGAAATTAAATCAATACATGTACAACCAACAGAAAATACAATATATCAACAAGTAAAATAACTAATGATAAATAAACTTGAAAGGAAACTTATACATTTAATATTAGGGTTAAGTAGATTGGAACTTTTAAAGACATAATTCAAACTTCTAAACTGGAGAAACTGAAATCAATTTATCAATTTGGATAGGACCCCCCTTAATTTAGAAAACCCCATCTAATTTAGACTAACCCTGGGCCCCAGGCCTTGAGCCCCATGGCCCCTCGGACCTAACCCCCCCAAACCTATACACTCACACCACTGCACTAGACTGACTTCCCCTGAATCTAAGTCTGCTGACCTATTTAAGCCAGAGCTACCAATAGGTCAGCACAAACAAGCCAGTGTTTAATAACAGTTCCAGTCTACTCATCACCAAGCTGAAATACTTCCTCGTCACATCATTTTTTTGACCTTGCTTGATACTAACAATTTAGATTCCAAAAATCATTTATTATTAATTAAATAAAACAATATAAATACAGTCCCCCCCTTACAAAAGTGTGGAACAGTTTTTCATTGGGTTGTACCTCGAAACTTCATGTGTATCATGTTATGTGTATGGAGTCTGCTTGTGTTTTGTGTTAAATCTTTTGACAACCACTTCACGTCTATCATCACATCATATGTTTCAATAGAAAGTGATACCGAAAGAAATTGTAAAGTATTATACTCCTCACAAAAAAAAAAAAAAAAAAAAAAAAAAAAAAAAAAAAAAAAAACCACAATGTCATATAGAAATAGAATAAATTATTTTAGTTAACATAAAATAAATAAATGACAATATATATATTGATGAAATTGCCCTTTTCCCACCTGCTTCTCACTTTTGATTTAAATTAAATTAACATTTTCCTTGGGCCTATTTCCTAGGGCCTATATAAAGCATTTTTCTTACATGGAAGATTGCTATCAGTCTCGCAGAGCGACACAAATATTGCTTTGTATTAGAATAAAAAATACTGATAGTTTGTTATATTTATCAGAAACAATTTTTTTTGTCAAACTAGTTTCACTTCCAAGGTATACATACTATGCTTAAGTATGTATTAAATGAATAATTAAATAGCTTAACACTACATTTACTTTTACTATAGTATAAACAGCCTCAAGGGGCACTAAGAACTTGTATTTATTATCATTGTAGAAAAGTCTTTTCTAAGTATGTTTTAATTTTTTTAATCATTGAAAAGTGCCTGTATGTTGTCACCGTACTATACCTTGGTAATTAGTTGCCCGAGACGTGAGACAGTCCGCCAGGATTTGTGCTTCACATGGGCAGTTTAACAACCTGAACTTGAAATGAAGACCTTAGTAATGATTTTACAGTATATCATTATAATGATTAATCAACACCATGTTGCAAGGGATAGTCAACCAGCCTACGTAGTACAATTTCTGGCAGGCTGCCTCACGTCTTGTGCAACCTACTGTATTTATAGTTGTTTATTTGTTTTTTATTTTTCACTTGCATTCTGCATGCCCTATGCTCCCACAGGAGATAAAGGAAATAAGTAAGTGAATTTGTTTTTATGTATATTTTCAACTTGAAGTCTACTGCATTTATTTTTTAGTTTTACAGTAGTATAAGTATTTATATATGAAGATGAAGCCAAAGAAATAAGATAAGTCAGGAATGATCAAAATTATGCTCAATTTGATTAAGATTGGTTTTAGTTTGTTTATTGCTAGTACGTTTGTCCCATGTATTTTTATTGGACATGCATGTTCCTGTAAACAAACTGCCTTGGGATTCAACGCAAATGGTGCCATCTGGTTTCTTACTCGATATTTACCACATTCTACCTAAAACAATTATGACACTTGCATTGACAACTATTGTTTATTAAGACTTGGATGTTAGTAGTACTATTCTGTTCTACACTGTACAAAACAATATTATGTATGATTTGCTTGGTAAGTATAGGTGTGGTTTGCTTGGGCGAAGTTATGGGGCTCGCCTTATATTTCAAGGTTTACAGTTCGATCCTGAAAAAAATCAGTAGCTTATTAATTAATTAATTATCGTATGGCTTTTGGTGGAGGGAGATCAGCAGTTAACTGATAGTTCTCCTCGCCTGAAATGCCTGCACTTTATTGTTTTCTACGCAAGTGGACCAACGGCTTAGCATGACTTTCGAACCATGGGAGCGGCCGAATAATCTTTTCGTCCCCGTGCCGGGAATCGAACCTGGGCCCGCTGGGTGAAAACCCAGAGCTCTACCACTGAGCTACGGCCGCTGCCAGTAGCTTATTGAAAGTTCGGAACTGGACCCAGCTGCCATTGGACAAATTAATCAGGTGATCTTTGTCAGCAACAAAGCTACACCTCATCTGATCCATTACACTGGGAACCCGCAGTTGATTGCTAAATGTGTGTGATTTATGTTGCATTTTTATAAACATTGAAAACTGCACAATTCATTTAGGAAACACTCTATCCTATACTCTAATACGAGTAAAGTATACTTGTACAAGGGCTATTCAGAAATTAAGGAACGTTTCCATCTTACGCCGCTAGGCGTGCGCGTATCGTCTATATTAGGGTATGAGAGCGCTCGGGGCCAGTGGCCATTCAGCCGTGACTCTAGGAACATCGTCGCGCTGCCAGTTTTCTTTATTTTTAAACTCAAAATGGCCGCTCCTATAAAAAATCCCGCCAGTTGTGAAGTGCGATCGGTGACACGGTTTTTGTTGGCAAAAAACTTAAAACCGATGAAGATTTATCAAAAAGTGTGCGAAGTGTATGGGAACAATGTCTTGAATGAAAGTTCTGTGCGTGAGTTGTGTATTCAGTTTACAAATGACCGAACCAATGTTCTTGATGAGCAGTAGAGTGGACGACCGAGCATTGTGACTGACGAACTGGTCACTAAAGTTGACGAGAAGATCCGTGAAAACCGCTGCTCCACCATAACGGAGCTTTCGTTATCTTTCCTTCAAGTTCCACGGACTTTGCTGTGTTGAAATTGAAAGAATAAAAATCTATAAACCTCTATCGGTATTAAGTTTTTTGCCAACAAAAACCATGCTACCAATCACACTTCGCAACTGGCGGGATTTTTTTGTAAGAGCAGCCATTTTGAATTTAAAAACAAAGAAAACTGGCAGCGCGACGATGCTCCTAGTGTCATGGCTGGATAGCCACTGAGGCCCCGAGCGCTCTCATACCCTAATATAGGCGATACGCTTCTATAACTTCTATCAGTTACTTTTTTAACTAACTAACTAATAACTTCTATCAGTTACTTTTTACGGGTCTAACTAATAACTTCTATCTAGTTAAAATTATTGACTAACCATCTATTCTTACTAGTGACGGTATCTTAATTAGGCTATTTGAAGTGTGCATCTAGGATGACAGGATTCTTGCAATATTGTGACCTTAACTAGGACAGAGATTGCCTTTGATCGTTGTTAGTGAATTCTAAATTAATGTTTTTGTTTAACTTGGTAACATCACAACTGTCTTACCTTGCATTAGACTATAGTAATGGTGTGTATAATTTTAAACTAGCTATTTTGCAATATGCAATGACTAATTTATTCACGTTTATACAATCACACCTGGCTGGCAATAGGACGTTCCCAGCAAAATATATTTTTAATAATACCACACGACTCCTTTCAACTAGGTATCTACTTCAAGGACATTATTTAAATCTGATAATTGACTACCAGAGTGACTACAAAGTAAGTCAGGTACAAAAGGAAAGAAAAACTCAGTTCAGATGCAAAAGAAATTGTACTGCAAATCAGTAGTTGCCTACAGCAGTTTTTAAAAATACTAGTATACGTGTTGCTCGAAATTGAGCAATTTATTTTCATACAATGCAAATGTTACATTTAGCTCTAATTCAATGACATCCGACCAATCCAATATTGTGAATCTCTTTAATCACAAAAACTACACTTATTTACAGCTGATTATTAACAGATGTTTAAAATGCTTTATTTAATCCCAATGTTATTTAAATGGGAAATTTTGAGATTTCAATTGTGGATAGCGCCAGTCCGATTCTTATCAGTTTTTGGCGGAAACAACTACAGGCCAAGCCCTATCCAATGACACCAAAAACTTGAAAATCGGTTGAAAATTGTAGGAGGAGTTTTCAGGACAAAAAAAACCCTTAGCGTATTAAATAAGTATAGATTAACTTCTGTGATTATTTTTAGTCGACTACTCACATCACTATTACCATGGACCAATAATCTGTGCAGTGATCTAAAAATACCTGTTTTGTAGGTACTCAGCTACTGTTATGTTACAATCATGACAGTATTAGTCACATAGGTAATATGGAGTTGACTGCTCCTGTTTCGTACTCGCCCAGAATCAAACTGGAGGGCAGCGGTTTTGTGAGGCTAGACTTCTGCTTCTACAGGGTGTGGCAAAAAAACCGATCTATTTTCTTTTGGGCACCGCTCAGCCACGAGGGAGGTGGGGGTGGGTTTATTGGAAAGCAAATTTTATGCCGTTTTGGTAGTCATGGGGTATGGAGTAGTGGTCGCCTAACCTACATGTTTACATTAGGCATGTAAAATTTATTTATGGGACTCCGGTTTGATTTTTTGGTCACGGGTTCGATTCCTGGGGTGTCCAAAACAATGTGATAAGTTTGGGATGCTCTCTCTTAAAAGCATTTAGTGTAAATTGTAAAATTTTCTGAACAAAATGCCTCTGGCGTAGACACAAGCAAAGCACTAGCTTGTTTTCTGGCGGGCCGGTGAAGACTGTTTTCCAAACAGCAGTATGTACTCTATCCATGTTCTCTGGTGTCCGCGCTGACCTTGGACGGCCTGATGGCTTCATTTTCTCTTTCAACTCAAAACAAATTGATTTAAAGTTATTAACCCACTGCATACACTTGTGCTAGGATATGGAGTTCTAAATGTTGACATAATTTAAAGAAATGCACAAAGCTGCCGGTGAGTATAAGTCTCGCCACATAAGTTGACGAATGACCAAAAACAGCTGGGATGGTTGAAGGGGTGAGAGGGGGTACTTTTCCAAAAACATCAAGCTTACGTTTACATGCAAATTTCCATAGAACAGCTGATTATCCAATAACTGAATATAGTCAGGGGCAATAGAACAGGCGTGTCAAGGTCAAATCTTCCAATAAGCCAGCTGATTTTTTCTCATTTAACTACATGTTAATTAACTTGACCTTCACCCGCCTGTTCTATTGCCCCCGACTATAGTAGTGAAAATTCATTCAAGTTACGTGGCAAGGTTTATATCAATGATTGAATCACCAATATTGAAATCTGTCTTGATAACGAACTAGTGTTGTGCTACTAGCGAACTACTCCATGACTACTAAAATGGCATAAAATTTGCGTTCCAACAAACCTGCCTCCATTTTTCTCAGACGTCCTGTTGCTGAGCGGTGCGCGAAAAAAAACCGATCGGTTTTTTGGCCGCACCTTGTATAAAGTAGCTCACTGACATACTGCCCTTGGTTAACACAGAAGTAAAGAACCAAAAAATGGTAAAGAAGTAAGCAACCAGATTGGCTACCAGTGGCAATGTATACAGAATCAAATAAGTTGGGACATCCTTATGGGGAAGTGAAAATGCCGCCCCCGAAACACAGATAGAACCACCAAGATGGTAAGTTTTATGCTGATTGGTTGAATGGAGACAGATGACTAGAATAATTTTACAGAAGTTTGTTATTGTTTTGATTTTTTTGTAAACAAATATGCTCATTTTGACATTTAAGAGGTAGAAAGAGCGCTTCCCATGACAGTAAGGAGAAGTGATCCTAGCATCAGTGCTTTATTTTCCTCTTGTTTTCGAGGGCAAAACTAAAATTTTTAACATGGGATGTCTCTACTTATTTTATTATGTATGCATTGCTACTGATAATCTTAGTTTGATGTGATTATAGATAGACTCTATACTTTATTGATTATTCTTTGAGGAAGATATATCTAAGGTGCTTTTTAAAATAATATATAATGTTTTTTTTTTTCTTTAATTAGTTCTTATGGATAAACATTTTATGTAAGCCTAATAATTCGTCATCTACAGGGTCAAGAGCTTGCTAAAAACTCTGAAAAAGTCAGCTTATAATCTTTATGATTAATATGATCTTTAAAAAATGATAAATCTATGTTTTGAAAACAAATAAAAATAGTTGTAATTTGATTTTATATTGAAAATATTTAGGCTATTAAATAATTGAAAGTTATAATTTATGGGTTTTTTTCAAGTAGGTATATATGTTTTTCAATTGTCACTATTTAGAAATTTATTTTGTATGTTGTTAGCAACACCACTGACTATATACACTAACGTGAATAGACTTCTCAGAGCATAGGCATGTTTGAAACAAATTTACTGTGTGCGATCTTCCACGGGGAACATGAAGCACAAGTAACATGAATCAGTATTACCACTCTTCTTAACCAATTATGAAGCATTTTATAACTGAAGCTTATATTTATGTTGTGATAATAGTATATTTCGTCACTAGTCCGGAAAGTGGTCGTTATCGGTGCAAGATCGAGTTTCAAGTATGCAGTTACTTTAATAAATATACAGTTTGGATAAAAATTAATAAATTTTAACCTATATACCCCCTCTTACATAGTTATTTGTTTATCTTGTATTTGAACTATTTACAACTAAACAATCAGCTGTTTGACATTTATATATTGGAGTCAACGAGGTTTAAGTTACTGTAAGCAGAATAGCAGCGCTAGTGGTGTCAAACATTGGAAGTTTTTTCCGGCCTAGTCCCGAAAACCACTGTTTCGAGGACTAGTCCCGAAAACTTTGTTTACCAACACGTTTATCCAACCCACTGGGAATCAATTAGTTTCGATCACAGCTGACCGTTCTGAAAAACCCGTTTATCGCAATGGTATGATGAAAAGTGTTTTTGCAGCACTGTGAATCCAGCTGAATAATTACAACATCAGACTGCAACGTCTCAGGACAACACAAATCTTACAAATTTCGGCATCAAACAAAATGTATTGAATGAAGTCTACTCACGTTAAAGTAGTGTATATAGTCAGTGGCATCACTCAGATGTAAATGTTTGCAAAGGTTTTAAAGTAGAGTATTCTATACAGAATAATGTTCAAGCTGCTTGCACAAGCTGCTGTGATTGCTTTGGTACTTAAGATTTGTTGTATCAAACAGCAATTTTCAAAATTTTCATTTATTATGTAGATTTAATTTTTCAATAATATATAACTATAGATATGAATATAGTAATAATATAGGTGAATATGAATGGATGATGTTTCATCATTCTGATTATTTAGCCAGGTTGAACACTAAACCAACACCAGTATTATTGACGTATGGTAGCTAGATTCATTGTTTACAGGCAGTAAAAATTCTCCTGGAAATTTCTGTTTTAAGTTTTAAATTTCTTCATCCCTTCTACTAAATTTCAAAGAATTCATCCCTTTCAGTATTTTTTAGCAAGCCGTGAACATTAGAAAAGTTGGCATGTCTAAAAGATTTCAAAGGAGTACACTTATATATGTTAGTTGTGGTACTTGATTCTTGCTAACTCAAAACTTAATAACCCTAAATCTTCGGTATTAAAAAAAAATCAAAATTAACCATACTTAAACTGATTTTATTGTTATATTTTACGTTTACAAGTTAGAGATACAAAAGTACCTCTGTAGCTTGTAAATTCAATTTGTACTTTACCTTCATAAGTCAAAGTTTAACTCTCTAAATAGAATTTTTATCTCCATACCTATGCAAGTCGAAACCCCAGCGCACAGGCCGTAACTAGTTGATGACACATCCGTGCCAGCATATGGTTGCTGTCGCTACATTTGCATCTATCTAAGTCTAATTTATTCAAAACTATCTTTTGCTACTCAAACTATTCATAAGTCAAATTACTTGTATATGTAACTATGAAAGAGTATTGCAGTCCCGTGAATTTATAGCAAGCTAGTTGGCTGCACTAGACAGATTTCAGGTAGTTTCTAATTGGTGATGTATTTCCTCACTTATACTGTAGTATCACACAAGTCATTGTGCCTTTTCATAGATTAGCGTATTTGTTAAAATTGTTTTTTATTACTTTTGTAAAATAAAAATGAAAATAATATTTTGTTTATGTATTTTTTACCTTTTGTATTTGAATAATTTTGCAGTCCTTTTATAAGTATGAGCATAAATAAATGGCAAGTAATGAATTATGGGATGAAAAGCCTATAATCCATTAAAAGAAGATTTATATAAAGATGTCAATTCTGTTTCTATGTGTTAAGAGTCATCTTCACCCCTGGGCCAGTAAGCCATTGTTGCACAGTCGGCAATGTTAATCATACGGCTTTTATGCTAAAACATGGTCTTGTATTTCCCTGTTTCGGACGCCGTTTTTCAACCGATTTGCTTTAAACTTGGTAAGTGTTTAGTTGAATAGTTATACTATGTCGCTCATACCTCGGAATTTAGAAAATTTAAGAAATATTACTCTTTGAGACGTCGCAAAGTAACTCGATTTTCCTTATTAATATTTCAAAAATTTAGTAAAATTTTCAAGATTCCGAGGTTTGAGCGACATAGTATAACTATTCAACTAAACACTTACCAAGTTTAAAGAAAATCGGTTGAAAAACGGCTTCCGAAACAGGGGAATGCGATACCATGTTTTGCATTAAAAGCCGTATGATTAACATTGCCGATTGCGCAACAATGGGCTACTGGCCCAGGGGTGAAGATGACTCTTAAACACATTCATTTGAGCACAAAAGAGTATTGGTAACAAAGTAACTAATACTTTTATTGTTCATCAAAATATTCATTTTAGTTTTAAGTTTATTTAATGTTAAATTTATCTTTGACTAGATAAAACAATGATCCAAAAATGTTGACTTTGTAAACAGACTCACACAATACATTGTTTTTGTACCTTGTGCAGACATGTTAGTTGGTTTTGGGAAAACACAGGGCTACCAAAATAATACCCAATTCATTGTTTATTTGTTCTATATAGAGAATGGTAAAAATAACCTTTATTAATAACTTTTTGGCGAAAACCGGGGTATGAAACAATTTAAAATCTTTTAATGATTTCAAAATCTACTAATGCACACAGAAAAATGGTCTAGTCTGGTCACAATTTGTCAGAAAATATACATTTGCTATTAGAAATAAAATTAATTTATTGTTATAAAATTTGCAGAGCAGTCCTGGAGGTAAACTCCTCTAAAAGGTAGAATCAATAATTTGTATCACAATTTGTACAACGTGCAAGTGTGGGAACTCATTTCCCAAAAAATATATACATGTTACAGATAAATATGTAGTGCTGTGGACTGGGAAAAAATACTTCAAAGCAATAACAATAAATAATATACAGGGTGAACAACTTAACTGTGCCACCATTGGCATATCCTAAACTATTAGATTTAGAGAAAACCTTAAATAGGGAACATCACCTATTTTTTTAAATGATAAAAAATATGAATTCCATTTTCTTCTAAATGGTCGCCATTTTCCAATATGGCAGCCAACTTTAAAAAATTCTTATAGAACACCCTACATTTTATGGTGTTTTTGGAATTTATATGTAATTTTGAGGTATTTTTTTTTATTCCTTGACATTTTTCTCTAAATCTAATGGTTATTGAGCTACAGGTAATTGAAGTTCATTTTTAGTTCCATAAGAATAACATGGGACAAACTTTATCGGTCCATATCTCGAAAACCATTCTGTAAAATAAAAAAATACTCAAGAATAAAAATGTTTTAAAATTATGTTTGAAGAACATTTCACACATAAAAATTATCATTTACGCATAAATTAACTTATTTCCCACATGGCGGCCAAAAAATAAAATTTTTAGCAAATTGGTGTTATTATGAAAAAATGGCATTAAAACATCATTTTAAGACATTTTTATTCTTGAGTATTTTTTATTTTACTGAATGGTCTCGGAGATATGAGCAGATAAAGTTTGACGCATGTTATTCTTATGGAAATAAAAATGAACTTCAATTACCTGTGGCTCAATAACCGTTAGGTTTAGAGAAAAATGTCAAGGAATAAAAATGTCTCAAAATTACATGTACATTCCAAAAACACCATAAATGTAGGGTGTTCTATAAGAAATTTTAAAGTTGGCCGCCATATTTGAAAATGGCGGCCATTTAGAAGAAAATGGAATTCATATTTTTTATCATCTTAAAAAAATAGGTGATGTTCCCTATTTAAAGTTTTCTCTAAATCTCATAGTTTAGGATATGCCAATAGTAGCACAGTTAAGTTGTTCACCCTGTATACAAAAAATACTGTACACATAAAACTTAAAATGATTCAAATTCCGAGCCACCACCAGAACCGCTTGGACATGTAGTCGAGGGAGCAGTTTCCCATCTCGTCCTGTCTGACGGCCTTGTACATGTCCCGTGTCATCTGCCACATCGTCATCGCCATCCTCATCATCATCGACACCGGCTGAGGCATCAGATCCGTCATCAACAACATCATCGTGTGAACCACATCTCTTAGCACCATCTGAACCGTTACATCCTCTTCCTTCATCACCGGCTGTTTCATTTTCATCATTGTCTTTTCCACTTTCATCATCGGCTTTTCCACTTTCATCGTTTGTCTTTTCACCGGCCCTTCTATCTTCATCGCACGACCCCCACACTCCCCCACGCACTGGTAACTTCTGCCTTGTATGATTCCGGCATAGCGGGAAAAACAACCGGCCAGTTTGATTTCGGGCTTCATCGTCCGATAGAACTTGACAACTCGGATTAAAGCTGATTTAAAAGTGTTTAAGAACATGCGGGAAACAACTTCTTCTGCTTTTAAGTACCTGGCTGCCCTGAAGGAAAATTGGTGGAGGGATTTGTCACTGCAAAAATTAATTTGAATTAGTTGTTGCTCATGTTTAAGGTATACCTATATAACAAATTAGTATAATAGACAACTCTCTTACCTCTTAACCACTACTGCCCTAACTGCCCATTTTCTCACTAAGCTGATTTCCCGATATCAAACCAGAAATAAGTGTTCAGTTAAAAAAAAATCCTTGTCATAAAAACTTTAAATAAATATATTTAATAAATATTCATTGTACAATAAACGTACTGTGGATTGTCAATGAACATGAAACTTTTGAAACAGATGAGACACCTTCAAAGACAGAAAATACTAGGCCATACTGTTACATTAACAACAAATAAAACAAAATAAATAAATAGTTTTATGTGGTGGCCATTAGAATGCCACTAGTACGGCAGATCTGTGGAAAGATTGTGCGTTTAATGAGAAATCTAAAATTTACAGGTTGAAATAATAAAACGTCTTTTAACACTACTCAATATATTTATACTTATACTGTAAATTTTTACAATATGGTAAATATAGGGTGTCTCGGAACTCTCTGGAACCCTTTTCTATATTTTTTCCTTTTATCGAAACAAGAAAAAAATCATACAAATAAGGGTCCAAAATCCATCGTTAAGCCGCTAGCCTCCATTTTTATTTTATTTTTTTAAATGTACATTAGTATGATCAGGATTCATACCAAATATGAACTGAATGTAACCACCAGTTACAAAAATAAAAATTATTATGAGAAAAAAAATAAAATGGAGACTAGCGGCTTGGCGATGGATTTTAGATCCCTATTTGTGTGAAGTTTCTTTCTTGTCTCGATGCAAGGAACAAATATACAAAAGCTTTCCAGAGAGCTCTGGGACACCCTGTATATATTGGGTGTTTCCGAAAAACCTGGAAATATTTTGTGTATTTTTCCTTAGTTCAAGACAATAAAAAAATCATATAAACATATGTCCTAAAATGCTTCATTAGCCGCTAGCCGCCATTGTATTTTTTACACATAATAATTTTTATTTCCATGACGGATGGTTGTATTAAGTTCTTATTTGGTATGAACCTTTATGGCATCAATATCAATTTTCAGGAAAAACGTTATTTTTATCAAATGTGCATTTTTAAAATGGCGGCCATTTATAGATTTTAATCTCAAATTTCTCAAAACTGGTAAATTTTATCAAAATTTCACAAAAGTCAAAATTTGACAAATAAAATTATTTAACTAATGATACAAAGTTTGCAAGGATCAATTGATTTTCCTTTATAATTAATTCAAATTTTGGTTATTTTAGTAGGAAAATCACAGCTACTACGATATTATTTGTTTGATCCTTACAAACTTGGTATCATTAACTAGATAATTTTATTTGTGAACATTTTTGTGTCTGAAGCATTTTAGGAGATATGTTTATATGATGCTTTATATTGTCTCAACTAAAGGAACAAAACTCACAAAATATTTCCAGGTTGTTCGGAAACACCCTGTATTAAAGATCTTATAATGGCGATCAATCTCGACCAGTCACACTGGTCATCATCAGGGTCTCAGATTGGGCCTGATGATGACCAGTCGGTGTGACTGGTCGAAATCGATCGTCATTTTATGATCTTTATATATTTACCATCTTGTAAACATTTACAGTATAAGTTTAAATATATCGAGTAGTGTTGAGAGACGTTTTATTATTTCAACCTGAATATCAGTACCAGCATGTATAATGCTAATCTAAAATTAGAAACACAAGTACTACAATGGCTTAAATTTAAGAGGAGGCTACCATAATTCATGTACGGGGTTTCAAATGGGATTTTCAAGCTTTTTACCATGGACAAATCTTACAAGAGCTAAAAAACAAAAATTTAGTTAGTGGTTGTATAGAAAATTAAAAAAGAAAATCTGTTTTGATCTGATATATTGATTTAATATAATACATCAATTATTTATTTTTCCATTTGGCAATATTGTAGTCTGTACACGAGTGATACAATTAAAAAAAAATCCATCGATGTATTGCATCAGATGAAATATCGATAGTGTTTCCAATCAGATTAGATTTTCTTTTTGACTTCTCTGCAACCCTTCAAATATAAAGGTTGAAACTAATAATTAGCTTAATTTTTTGAATGTTTGCATGATTTGAAACTCAAAATTATGTATAAAAATAAAAAAAAAATTAATGGTAAAAATTGAAAACTCCATAATACTTTGTTAATGGAAAATCAAAGATAGACTCCTATCTAAATTTAAGCCTTTGTATGTATATATGAATGAATTAATTCGAAAATAACACTTCCTAAATTTAGAGGTTGCCCAGTGAAACAAAGAATAATGATATACAAATTAAGAGAAGAGTAGGTTACAGATAATTTTACTTGTGTTCAAAATTTTAGATCTTTATGACCAAATTTACAATCCTTCCAATAATTGCCCAATTGCCACATATTTTCCGGATATTCTGAATATATTTTAATGTAACACATACCTATTAAAAAATAATTTTCTTATAAATGAACTGTAATCTTTCTAATTCGAATCCAACCATTAAAAACATAACAATTTCAAAAGTAGTGTATGTGGTTTGATGGTAAGTTACATGGTCTATCTGTAATTAAATCAAATTTCCTTGTAAATTAGTTATGGATAGAGTGAGAATATGAGCTAAATTTGCTTTAACATCCATTGATTTATAAAAACTGCTTACACCATTAAGTTATCAAGTGCTGATTAAATTGTACTTTTTCCGATGAAAACTAAAGTATTTGGTTTTCATAAAGCTATTAACAAGTTGTAAACTTATTTTATGTGAACAAACCAGTGAAAAGAAGGGACGCTTTCATTTAACTTCCAAAATTATAATGTCCTATTCAAAATATTTATCCAGTCTTATTGTGTACTTACTTGTCAATTGGTATTGTTTTTGCTGTTAACAGAGTAATCATAAAATACAGTGCCACGGAAATTCCTGAAAAAAAGAAAAATTTACGATTACGTTGAAAACTTACAACAGAACGTTTATAAACATGGTTTTTAAGCCCATCGCAACTTGTCGGGACTTATTATTACAGGTTTAATCAAGCAGGGTTTCTTGGTACCTTACCGTACTCTCTGGAACCCCTATTTATAATTGTGCCTTGCAGTTAGATCGACATGTTTTACAGCACTGGAGTCGGAAGCGTGGGGAATCATAGTTAGTTTTCACAGTATGCTTTGTCAAATATTTGGTTCCGACACAGAGAAGTTAATGCTCTGCGGCCTCTACGCAAGGAACAAATACATACAAAAATGTGACTATGAGTTCCCGGACACTCTTTATATGACAAGGGAATCTGTTACTCCCGGAACAGTGTGGTAATTTTAATTATCGTTTATTATCGTTAACGTTTCTACAGGATATAAGAGGCCTTCAATCCGTCGTCAACACGATGATTAGCTGGCAAGTACACGAATTGCCGCACATGAAATGAAGGCGCTCTCGTAAATCTAGTAGAAAACACAAAAACCGAAATAGAGGCGGAATTTTTGAATTTGTTGACCTTAGAAAAGCAACAAACCTAGGCCTACAGTGTATTTTGAAATATAGAAGTTTGCTTTACGGTTTTACTTTTCTTCTGCTGACAAGTGATAAATTGATTACAGCTAGATGTCAACGTCAAGACGTCTAGAGCCAGGCTAATTGGCAACCTTCTCCCGTCAATTATATTGACGGGAGGTCTAATCAATTTTTGCTGTGAAGGGATCAAATCAATTGTTCTATTTCTTAACTGAACGGAGATATTTTTTAATAATTCTTATCCATGTTTCTTCTTCTAACCAATCTTCCATTATTATTTTAAACTCCACAATAAATATTTTAAATAAATTCATCTACTACTACTACTACTATACAAAAAAAAAAAAAGAAACGATTTTGATTATTTTATTTTTTATGTAAATTATTTGAGTTTATTTTAAGAGGTGATGTAAATAATTTATTGTCAGCTCTCTACTGTGCGCTATTAATAGTCATTTTCACCTTTGGGCCAGTAGCACATTGTTGCGCAGTCGGCAATGTTAACCAAATGGCTTTTAATGCAAAACATGGTATTTTATTAACCTGTTTCGGACGCCGTTTTTCAACCGATTTTCTTTAAACTTGCCAAGTGTTTAGTTGAATAGTTGTACTATGTCCCTCATACCTCGAAATTTTGAAAATTTTACAAATATTACTAAGGAAAATCGATTTGCTTTGCGTTCTAACAAAGAGTAATATTTGTTAAATTTTCAAAATTTCGAGGTATGAGGGGCCTAACATAACTATTCAACTAAACACTTGGCAAGTTTAAAGAAAATCGGTTGAAAAACGGCGTCCGAAACAGGGGAATAAAATACCATGTTTTGCATTAAAATCCATTTGGTTAACATTGCCGACTGCGCAACAATGGGATACCAGCCCAAAGGTGAAGGTGACTTTTAAGGCTGCGGTCTACCCCAGCCAAAACAACAACAATGCCGAATGCCGCCTCGCGGCCGTAGCGCTAGGCGAGTTTGATGGCTGCAGAGGTTTACGGGGATCGTGTTTAAGAATTAACCGATTAAGATAGAGATTGGCTGTTAACTTATTCTAAAAGTATAAAAAAGGATCTAGTCGGCTATCTTTTTAAAATTTTTAAATAAAATTTCTAATTTCAGCTATAACTGTCTAAAATTATCTGTTTTTTCTCGATTTTTAACTGAAGTTTTCTATTGGTTTGAATGAACTACAAAAGTGTAACAGAGGGAAAATAGTACCGTTATTCTTCTTTAATATGACACCCTATTTATAGCTCTAGGCTTCATTTAGCAGAAGATAGCACGATTCTAAAAAAAACCCTTGCATTTGGGTGCACGCCAGGGGTAGACCGGAGCCCGGGACAACCCCGGTCTACCCCTGGCGTGCAAAAAAAAAAAATCAAGTTGTTTGATTTTTTTTTAATGACACTTTTTCACTGGGCGGCGTCGCTCAGTACAGTGCTGCCATCCGCCAACCCCCGGGGAAATTATGTCAAACGCCGGATCCGATCCGCCCTGATTTATGTATGTTGCTGCTTTCTTTCCAGCTGCGATGTAACATTATCGGCACAACTCGTTATACTCGCAACAAAAGTAAAAAATTCTCCCTGTAGTCCAGTGAATAGAGACAAAAAAGGGGTGTTTGCTTACAAACGGTCCGGTAGTTCTAAATTTTTTTATATGTTGTCTAGGATGGTTAGTAGTTGTTTAAAATGCAAAATGCAAAAATTTCCCCCCTCCGCGCCCGCCGCCATATTGAAAAAATAAGACAAAATCTGTACTTTCTTCAGATTTTTTGTTATATCATCGTTGGGGTTGCATTTTATATAGAAGACAGTAATGTAAATGTTGTGGACGATTAAATTTCCTATAATTTACATATTTAATTTGTTTATCTAGGACTTATGGTTACGGAGATATTCACTTTTAAAAATATATAAATATTTCATTTTTTTTATTTGCCAAAATTTTGGTTTTGGAACACTACAATTCGTTAAAAGCCAGGCAGTTGAGATTATTTTGGGTAATTTTTTCGTATTTTTTCAATATGACGGCGGGCGCGGTGGCGGGAAAAGTGAGCATTTTACATTTTAAACAACAACTAACCATCCTAGACAACATAAACAATTAGAACTACCGGACCGTTTGTAAGCAAACGTCCCTCTATTCACTGGAATACTGCTAATATTTCATATTTTAGTACTTTTTAACACGAAAACTGCAATTTAATATAACATTTCAACGTAGTAATGTAAATAACAATTTGATTTTCAATTGCCTTAGCATTATAACGTGGTTTTGCAAAAAAATCTCTCAAACTATTTTTTTTGTGGATTTGTTCCAGATATCTGTATTCTGAGAAGCAAAATTGTCGCAGAACATTTTTTACACCTTTTTGTTAGGTTCCTTTATATGTTAAACCAATAAAAAAGCTTTCTACAAACATAACCTTGCAAATATCCAAAATATTTGTTCTAATTTTGTATTTTAATTGATTATTTATGTTAGGATTATTTATGTTGATTGTTTATATTAGACAAATGACTATGTTACTAAAATGGTCTCACCAATGCCATTTTCTGTAGTCGAGGCAAAGCATTATTTAGTTTTAACAACTTGCATCCAAAACTCATGTACATTTTTAAGTTAAACAAACCAATTTAGCAAGCTGAGACATTTCTCAGAATTTAAACACTCACAACGCTAAACATTCGAACTTCCCTCACAGCAAAGATTCAAAGCACAAACTCGGTTAGTTCATTTCCCCGCCGTCGTGGCCGGGGGCGCTGCGGTGGTTTCCAGTTTATCAGCGAGCGCATTGTACCCTAAAACCACTCAACTTAACCATTACTTCACTTAATTTTGTTTCAATTGTTTATTCATTGGATTTTGTTTGTGCAAAGTCTAATATGAAGTGTAAACTTGAGATGGTTTTACAGCAAATCTAATGATTACTTCATTATGGGATTGTAAATGTGATTTGAGAGATTGACTTATCGTTTAATCAACACACTGCATAATGTTGACCCAAAGCTAGGAACGGCAATGAATAATTTAGTTATAGCTCAAGTTTTCGATAAGGATTAAAAATTTCTTTTACCCCCCCAAGCTAGAAAAATAAAACAAAATATTAACAGGTTATCACTATACTGCGTGATAACCTAACGTGCACACTATAGTGTTGAAAAAGAAAAGAGGAATTTATCGATAAACTAAATTTTACAAAAGAAATTTTCCATAAAGTAAAAACAGAGTTTTTTTTAAACTTCTATATCCGTGAATAATTTAACTTTTTTATTGACCGATTATTTATTATTTTAACTTACGTTTAAACTGAGTGTTCCAAATTTGTTTGAGTTTAATGAGAAAATATTTTCAGATCAATGTGGTTTATGTAAAATAGGACATTTGAAAATAATTTTTATTGGTACCCCATACAATGTTTTAGTGCACATGTTGAGTGATAATTCCCAGAATAATAAGAACTCTTTTATCTAATTTGTGTGAGATTTGATAATGAAACTAAACGAGAGGAAAAAGAAAAAGACATTTAATCTATTGATCTTTCCTGGAAAGCAAAGGCGTCTGAAGTGAAACAGTCACTGTGTTTGTTGCTGCGTTGGCGGAGCTACAGAGAGAGAGAGAAAGTAACTCAATTATTGCGGTCTCTCTCACTCAATATCGATAATTATACATTAAATGTAATGTTAAAAAAAACGAAAAACTATAAAATTAAATTATAAATTTTATAATTGGATCTATCGAATGCTTTGTAAAACGCTGAGGAGAATTACCTCAAAGCTTTCAACTTTACCAAAGCCTGTTTTATGTTTCTCATTTATGTACTAATTTATTTACATCTGAAAATATAACAGGGAAGTAAAAATAATATTCAATTTAAAATATGCTAAATAAATTGAAAATTATACACGCAATTTAAATGTTATAAGTTTATTCTCAATCGCAGAGAACTTATGTAGGCCTAGTAAATTTTCTTTTGAAGTTACTATGAGATTTAAAAAGGAGGATTTTAAATGTCAGCCCCTCGAATTTTCTACACGCAACGTACTTTAAACGAATGACTACCAAATGTATAGGTCGAAGGCCCATAAGTCCATGTTGGGTTCTAAGTACAATTTTATGTAGATTTAAGAACTTTGGAAGTCCCAATTTAGTATGGAATAACAGAGGCCATAAAAAACTTTTTCTTCGAAACGGTCTTTATAGGGAAGCCTGCTTGGAATCAACTATGTATTGACCTTTGTCAATACATCGTTTAAAGAAGCATATATTTTGAAAAATTTATGGAACTGTATTTTATGGAATCATTAAAGGTATGTCGGAGTCTAATAATGATGGCATTATCGGGCCCAGGATGAAATAACGAAAAATTTAGGGCTTCAGAAAAAACGTTATAAAAATCGCAATTTCCTGAATTTTTCTTTTTTACTTTCTCCCCCTATACCATAGTATATGGAGAAAGTATTGTTTTCGTCAAAATTTTCGAATTTGAGTTGTTGGTGGATTTATCCATTTTGGTTCCCCCTGAGTCCAAAAAAGTGGTTTTCGGAGTGATGTCTGTGTGTGTGTGTGTGTGTGTGTGTGTGTGTCAGGATGTAAACAGAGCTAGAGAATGCCCCAATGGTCCGATTTTGATGAAATTTGGTAGGTAGGTCCAAACCCACGATAATTCCAGGCGTTTTTTTCATTTTTTTGAATTTTTTATTTTTAAGGGTAGTTTACCCCCAAAAACCCTCAAAAATCGTCAAAAATCAAAATTTCTCAAAAACGGCTCTAACGATTTTGATTAAAATTTTGTGGTTTATTAAGCTTAAAATGGTGAATAAAATGACACCACCCGCATCTCCGGGAAAATGCGCGTTCAAAAGTTATGGAGTAAAAAGTGTTTCAAAAATCAATTTTTTGAATTTTCAAAATAGCTGTTGTCTCGAAATAAATTTTACTTATCACCATTAAATCAAGCTTAAAAAACTAAATAATCCAGTATTTTAAATTATTGCTCTACGTCAAGTGGTTGCGGAGAAAATTCAATTTTTCGTTTAGCGGTAAACGCAGTACGTTGTTAAAAGTCACAGACGCGCGTAGGGTCAAACGAGCGCTGCTCAGCTGGTAGCTATCCGACTGAGTCATCAAGACATTAATGTTTGGAGCTTTTAACACCTTTTTATATATTGTTGGGAGAAAGTATGTGTCAGTTAACTGATACCGTTTATTCTCAACAAAAACAACAATAATTTTTTGATAAAAACGCCATAAATAATTTTTTATAAATAATTTTTACATAAATAATTTTTTTAAATTTTTATGTATAAATAGTTTTTCATACATAATTGTAAAAATTACCAAATTCATTGGTGTCTGGATGTCGACATATTTGCTCATCCTAGATTTTTACAAAATTGGATAGCTCTCCATAAAATCTTTCATTATGACAACTCCATGTCCTCTTTTTTCACTTGTGGAGTAGAGAAAAAATAGGGGTGCCACATTCCCACATACACACATATCGGCTGTTGATTGTTTTTTGTTTGTGCGTTTTGTTTGATAATTTGTTTAATTATTTACTTTACATTAAGAAGACGTTGTCTGTTGTCTCTGTTAAATAATAGTATGGTAAACGGTCAAACTAGTGTCCTGGCACAATTATTGTTATTTTTTAGGTAATTAAAAATGTTTTGAATGCCATTCTTTTTGTTGTTGCACCTTGTTGATAAGTATTCGTCTTAAAAAGCCAAACCATGTGATAATTTTGGAAAATAAACACAGTAAATTGAGTTTAATTGAATCCATTGTAGAAAAAATGTAGGGAGACACTCATACACATAATAGACAATCTGATGTTTTCAAAACCATGTAGGTTTATTGTAAACCCGGTGTCCCTGTTAGATAAGTAAAATTACCCTGCTTTTACGCTCTGTTTTCAAAACGTTTTTGTCTGGACTTGAAAAATTAAAATTGACTTTTAAAAATGAATGTATTCACTATTTTTGCATTGGTATCATAACAAATTCTAAATGTTAAAACTCAATAAAATTGAAAATCATACGAACTAAAAAATCTATATTACAAAAGCTGCAAAAGATAAATATATAGAATAGCTATGAAACTCACCCAAGCTAGTCATGGTAGACACTGGTCCCTAACGGTCGGCGCTGGCCTTAGTTGCCGTTTTGGCACCACTATGCGAACTGACTACTCCTCACTTTCTATTGACACCCCAGTTTTGATCAAGAGCATTCTAGCATGCCCGGACAGCCCTGGGCTATTTCACAGGGTGCGGGTTGTTATTATTAGATCACATTCGCAAAGAGAGTGAAATTATTTGAATCAAAATCAATTCTTGTACCCACCAGCATTCTTTTTACATCCATTGTGGCCGTAAAAATAAGTTGTTGAACTAGTCTGAAAGGTATTTATATTGATTTATTTTTGTAGCAAATATAAATATGTCCATTATTTTAAAGTTAGGAATATCTACAAAATTTGGTCCTAAAACTACAAACATCAAAGTTTTGTCTAAAAAATACTATTGAAAATTAATTCATTTCTATTACAGTACCACTAATTCTTCTCTCGATATTTTTAAGTCCTATGCAATTCTGGAAACCCCTTTTTATTTACATTCCATTGATGCGTCAAGTTAATTGAAAATAACTTGATAAGTGAAAATTAATTATACACGTAATGTGGCTCGGCAGAGTTATCAAAACACAGAGATTTTAGCATATAATTAATTGTAAACTGATGAAAGGCAAGGAAACTCGTACATAATTTCTCATAAATTATTTTTACACTGTTGCACAACTACACTCGACTTTACACTGCATGCATACTAAACTTAATTGTAATTTATAATTTATTGTGTACATACATCACATAACAAACATGAGGGAGCAAAAAGCTTTCTCAGTCCCTGACCATGACATCGAGTCAGTTATTAACAATTATTTTTACACCAGAGTTTGTAACTACGTAACTTAAAACATTTTTTTACAATTTTTAAGACACGTCATATTTTGGGCGGTATTATTTTACAACGGATTGTAAGCTCGGTTAAAGCGGTTGAATTGAAAGGTTTATTTCTCATTAATGGTGATATTTGATAAAATCCATTAGAGTGGTTAAAAAATATTGAATTATTTTTCAGTTTTAATATTTAGTGAATTAACTACAAAAAACCAACTTATAGATATACACGTAAACCAATGCTATATTATGTACTTATTGCCATCCAAACCAGCAAATTGGTTTGGTTTATGAATATGTAAACATATAGACAGACGTCACTCGAAAATCCATATTCAAGGACCATTATAGTCTAAAACAAATAGCTTATTTCCACCAGTAACAGAAATTCTTTCAAATATTTGATATAACCTCAACTTTTTCTTTACATATTTCGTATAGAGAAGTAAAAAAAGTGTTAATTCTAGCTTACATAGCTTTAGGACTTGCGAGGGACTGTCGTAAAATGTCCTAAGAGACAAGTTACATCATGGTAACTCCACGACGCTGCCAATGTTAGTAAAACCGTTACGGCTGTGAACGTACAGCTTTAATTTTAACAGTCTTGCCAATCCTTCGGGCCGTTTTACAGTACAATAAAGTTTGTCTCGCTCCCCATCTGCAGAGATTATTTCTCAGACATGATACAATGTTTCTAACAAAAATTGTCTGGCATATGAAACATAACTTGGGACATTGAAATAAAGTCGAACAATATTATCATAATTCTGAGGTAAAATAATCATAAAATATTATTAACTTTTACTTTTTAAATTATTTATTAATCATAGTATATTACAAACAAGTGGAAAATTCTGAGTGGATTAGTAATTTTTTCTATTCATTTTAGGGAAGTATTTTAAAGACATATGTTGATAAAAGATTGAAAAATCTTATAGAATATGGATTTGAAAAGATTGTGAGACTCTTCGATATTCCAATCCGACAAAACCCTAGCCGAGACAGCAAATGTCAAAGCTTTTCCAATGATTAAACTCCAACCCTTGCCTTTACAACTATAAATCTTGGGCGAAATCAACATGTTACGGTCACATGTCCTGTTAACAGTCCTTTCGGGATTTTGGTAGTGTATTTTCACTTTCAATGTTCATATCAACTTAAACTAAAACCTTTATAGTACTGACTGTGAGAGGTACTGTGTTTCTCGATAAAACAATATTGACAAGGAAAGTTAAGTATTAAAACATAGATAATATAAAACAGTAAAATAGAGAAATAGATTATGTTTAACCTACTAAAACTACTTGTGACATTTAAAGGGAAACTTAGTAAAATAATCGGTTACTAAAACAAGTAAACACCCTACGTATTGAATTAGTGGAAACATACGAGTATTGTACATGGTCATAAGGGCGTAAACCAATTTAAATATACGTTCATGACGTTTAAATATTGTAGTTTATTGAATCACTTTAGGGCTTCGCCCCACTGGGACTGATTAAATACTTTAGGCCGGTTCCTACGTGGGTGACAGATGCGACGCGACGGAGAGCGACAAATTTTCAAACAAATGTATAAGCATTGGAGCGTTCTTAGTGGGCGACAGGAGCGATAACAATTTACAATGTATAACGTTATGGCGATGCAAGCTTGTCGCTGGTGTCGCTCCAGTCGCTCTCGTCGCGTCTGCATCTGTCGCCCACGTAGGAACCGGCCTTAGGGCTTACGGGGTTGAAATTTGAAATGGGGCTTTCCTCTTCGCTCATATAGGTACTCACTAAGAATCGGTTTTGCAAATAAAGTTTTTGAAAATTCTTTAGGGCTCCCTCCACTCTACAAGTCTTGAACATGGACGTTCCTTTTTTACTCATAGGTGCTCTCTAAGAAATAATTTTGTAAATTTCCCTAAGGGCTCCACCCCAACAGAACCTCAAAATTAAAATAGTTCCTTAGGGATTTAAATTTAACGTGGATGTTTCGTTTTGCTAATAGCTGCTCACTAAGAAATAGTTTTTTTAGATATAGTTTTTTAAGTTCTTTAGGGCTCCGCCCCACATGACTTTAAAATCAATCCAGGCCCCAAAGGGTTGAAATTTGAATTGGAATTTCCTTTTTGTTCATAGTTGTTAAATAAGAAAAGATTTTGCAAATTTCCTTTAGGGCTCCTCCCCACAAATCTTCAAAACTAACATAGATCCTACGGGGTTCAAATTTAATGTTTACATTCCGTTTTGATATGTGTTAACAAAGAAACAGTTTTGCGAATATAGTTTTTTATGTTCTTTAGGGCTCCGCTTCACGTGACCTCAAAATGATTGTAGGGCATACGGGGTTAAAATTTGTCATGGTTGTTTAAATTTGCTCATAGGATTCATTAAGTCCTTGCAAAATTCCTTCAGAGCTTCACTCACACTACTTCATTGTTTCAATGTCATTCTTATGGAAGAAGATTTCGTTGCTCTTTAAAAGATTTTATTACCTATAATAAATTCAATCACTGGCGAAACCGTGACGGGCAACAGCTAGTATCTAATATGACTGAAGGTCTTTGAAA
Source organism: Neoaliturus tenellus (assembly GCA_030545055.2). Taxonomy (NCBI): domain Eukaryota; kingdom Metazoa; phylum Arthropoda; class Insecta; order Hemiptera; family Cicadellidae; genus Neoaliturus; species Neoaliturus tenellus. The sequence goes on along the minus strand of JAQYXR010000053.1, from coordinate 120,094 downwards.
ACTTTTTTTAAACCATCGATTTTGACAATGACGAAGAAAAGTGAGATTCGAATGAGATTTCATTATAGATCATTTGTTGAGTTGTCAGAAGTTGTACCAACGAGATTAAACTACATATAAAGGGATAAAAATATGTTTATCTGTTGTCCCCCATTGATTTGGGCTATTTAACCCACAATTCCCGCCGTTTCCTTGGAAACCACCCCACACTTTACCTTCGTTTCCTTGGTTACCAGTTTTGCCTATTCTGATTAGTCGCAACAAGCTTAAAAAATCGTAGAGTAAACTTTTAAAACATCTGATTATTTGTTGTTTGTTTTAAAAATAAAGGTTAGATTTGGGTAAAAAGGCAAGTAACACGAGGGAAAATGTAAATAAAGGACTAGTTACCAAGGAAACGGCGGGAATTGTGGGTAAAATGGTGCCAATCAACAGGGCACTCCCTATTCTTCCTTATCTTTGTAACACTCTATATCTAGTTAACCTCGTTGTGTTGTGCCATTTAACCAAATTTTAACACTTATTGATTGTAACAACTGTTTCAAAGCTAACCATGTTCCATCTTCAGGCAAATATACAAAACGTAAACCCATACAAATCATATATAATCCCGATGTCGGTCGTCCCAACAAAGTTTACGAAACATAAAAAAAAAAACACTTGGCCTAGTAATTGAATGTAAAATGTCTATTGCTGTATTCATTGCTATTGGATAAACTTAACTTTACAGTCTGCTCCAGCAAAAAACCCCAAAAGTATTTAAAATACTCTAAGAATAAAAATATTAATTATAAAAGTAAGGGTTAAAAATTTTTAATCTTATTTACAATGTTGTCAAAATGTGGCTAAATAAAGAAAACAATATTATTAATAGCATCTATAAAAGAGGTGAAGTTCCCATCTAAAGTTTCCTGCTATACTCTTGTTTAGGAGACTCCATGATGACAGAGTTAAAATGTGACCCCTGATCTTTGGAGTAGACTTAACAATAATTTGTATTTAACCTAAGGAATTTCAAACAAGTACTTTAATTAGTTTTTAAACGCTTCTAATAAGCTTCTAATACAATTAAGAGTATACCAGTAAAGCGAGATGTGCTTTATTACTGAGATTGGGTATGTGTTGCAGTAGTTTTATTGCCTCTATTCTACTTCAAATTAAATATTATTTCGAAATTACGAACTGAGACAAATAATTTGACACTTTTAAGATTGTTCAACAAATAAGGGAGGAGTATCGTTCACAAAAAGCTTAACTTATCCTAGGTCGTTTTTGAAAACTCAATTGTCATCGAGAACTTCAGGGTGATAGAGAGTGATTGACGAATTCTAAACTATAATTGTAAAATTTAAACTACACTATACGACAACTATACGACAACTATATTACAACTATACGACAAAATGTTTTTAACAAGTGTTAAAAACAAGTGTTTAACAAGTTTTAAAAACATTTTCGAGTAGCAAGTTTCCTGAAATTTTTTTGCTTACTAGCTGTATAAGATATTGCCAATATTGGCCAATAGATCTGGCCAATATTGGACAAAAATGTTGAACACTTGAAGCATACCTTGAACACAATGCAGCATTAAAAACGAAAGATAACTTATGAGAGCTGGTAACCTACCATTTGTACTGGCAGATGAATGAAAAAACATCTTTTTATGTATTGGAAAAGACAGTAAATGGCAAGAGCGCTTGAGGTGTACAAAATGTATTGGCCGAATTCTCACTGCTAGTTTTGCCCACCCTGAATTATTCTTTTTAAGAATGCTACTTTTTCATGTCGATGACTTAACTAGCTTTGAAGATCTTTATGTTTCAAATGGAGAGCGTCATTCAACGTACAAACAAGGATGTTTGTCAAGAAGACTAACCTATGACGATCAACAGGGGATAGAATCTCTTACAAAATATGCTTCCTCCAAAATGCCACATGCAATGCGCAACCTTTTTACCCAAATATTAATCCTTGGCTCACTAGAGAATCTAAACGGCTATGGGATATGTTTAAAGAGGACTTAGCTGGTGACAACATGCATTCACCCCAAAGTAGAGGTGGTTCTATTGAAGAGCGAATTCTGTGAGTATACTTTTATACTATACACAAATGAACTCTGAGGCAACCGAAGAGAGAAATTTTTTATTTTTGCTAACACGATTTGGAATGGACGACGTCAATCAACAGGAAGAACTAACATACCACTAAGAATTTGATGCACAAGGCTCACTAATGATTGGACAACAGATGTATCGACAGCTGAATAATAAACAACGTGAAATAGATGATTCCATCATATTGCCCTTGACAATGCAGAGAGTGATTCAAAATGGTTTTTGTTGATGGGCCTAGTGGGACTCGTAAAACGTTTGTTTATGTATGTCTTTATCATCTCATTAGATGAAAAGCTCGATCAGTTAGATGCATGGCTTTACTGGAATTGAGGCTCTCAACCTTCCCGAGGGGAGTACTTCGCATAGAACGTTTGGCCTCGAGGTACCCCTAAGCCATGACTTGTTTTCAAACATAAAACCACGGACTGCAAAAGGCAATGAACTTGCATCTGTTGACGCATTCCTGCTTGATGAAGCCCCAATGATGCAGAATTACGGCTTAGAAAATATGTACGAAATAATAAAAGAAATACACAAAAATATATTACATTCGGTGGCAAGATTTACATAGAAGGAGATTTCAGGCAGGGTTTGTCTGTTCAAACAAGAGCAAATAAAAGTGAAATTCTAGACCTGTCAATCAAACGAAGTACATTGTGGACTCAATATTTGAAGGTTTTACATTAGAAAAGAACATGAAAGTTGACCAAGAAGAAGGAGATTTCGCGAAATATCTACTGACATTAGGAGATGGAAAACTGCCAACAAATGAATTAGAAGAAATCAAACTGCTTGAATAAATACTTTCCAAAGCAAATATCGTAGAAGGGGTATATGGTAGATATTTATATACGGGAGACTTTGAAGAAATAAAAAAAAAAAAACGAGCCATTCTTGCTCCCATAAACAAAGACGTTAATCACATCAATGACAAGGTAATTGATTTGTTGCCAGGCGAGGAAAAACTTATTTAAGCTGTGACACAGTAAAAGACCAGCCCGACTGAGTTCAACTCGAGTTTCTTAACTCTACTGGAATTGCTGTCCAACCACATCCTATAAATTAAATTTTAAAACGAAAGAAATTATGGTGCTCCTACGTAGTTAGATGTGTCCGAAGGCATGTGCAACGGAACGAGATTAATTGTCACAAGTCTTTGCAATAACATAATAAAGGTTAAAATCAACACCAGAGGAATGGCTGAGCAAGAGGTGCATATCCCTAGAATCACCCTAGATTCAAGTAAATCACAGTTAGGATGCACTATGCAAGTCACAAATTTCCTGTTCGGATCACCTTTGCCATGAAGATACACAAGTTGCTAGGCCAAACTCTTGAATTTGTTGGAGTGGGGCTTTTATTGGCAGTTTTCATGCATGGAATGTTATACGCTTTTTCAAGGGTTAAACGGGAAGTGGCCTGAAAGTTCTACTGCCTCCTGAATATCCTAGGTTTACAAAAAACATTGTTTGTAGAGAATTTTTAAGCGACATATAATTCAAGTGCTCGACATCAAATTAATAAAGCAGTTGCTCATGAGAAACCTCGTGACTTTTTTGTTAAGTAGTTAAATAATTAATTTGTTTATATTTAGTATGCATTAGTTTCATTATGGTTTTTGTCACGTGAATATATTTTTACTCTTTTTTGCTTTAAATCATTTTCTATACTCACAATAGCAATAGTTTTACTTTATATTAATAATACTGTTATTTTTTAAAACAAATTATTAAGTACATAGACAAAATTGTAAATATTGTATTACTGTGCAAGGCTTGGTCATCCGGTACTACTTAAAAAAACAACAACAAAATCCAAAAGACTTCAGCCAATAGCAAGGATAACCAAACCATTCCCAAAATTATATCTACCCCCCCCCACACACACACACATACGATTTAAAAAAGGCGTTTTTGATAATTTTGTAATGGAACCTATTTGTAAAAGAAGGGGGTAGTGTTCACTGATAACAATAATTGTGGTCTTGGTTTAATGATGGTCAAGGCTCGTTAGTCTTCCTTTGCTTGGGTTCAGGATGAGGTTTTGGATACAGTACGGAACTTGTCGGAAAGTGAACTAGCTATTGGTGATAGTCACCCAATGAATTGGCTATGGGGTCTGGTGACATCTGCATTGGAACTAATGGTGACTTAGGTCACAAGAAAACTGATCCTATCGATAACTCAGCTGAAACTTGGGAAGCGGTTGGTTAGGCCCTACTGTTCATACCCAGAACCAGGATCGGTCTACCGAATGAGCTCCTACCCTAAGCCAGTTTTGATGTGGCATAATAATGGACAAAATTTAAATGTAATGATAAGCTAATATTGAATTTCAGGTATTGCAGGCAACATGATATATCAAACTAAATGCTCCTGTACCAACCTGCCATGCTAAGGCTGACTATCACAATCATAACTTAATTATTTGCATCTCTTACATTTTGGGTCTACATAATATACTTTGAGAATCACCCCTAGTCCTAACCCTACCCTAGCCCATTATTATTTACTCTATCTAATCATAGCTGGTACTTATCCAGGCCACCAACGAATTAGAAAGTCCCTGGAGATGTTCTTCTTTTGGCTTCCCGAATTAGAGAGAGTGAAAACGCAGTTGGCTTTAAAAGTTCGGGTTCCCGCGTCACGTGACCGATGGATTTTTCTGTTTGAATGGGCAGCACTTAAGATGCGAAGTATGTATAATGAGTGAGCTGTGGTGCGGCTCGGCACAATTTTGACTAACTGTTTCTCTAGTATTCTTAAACTTTGTTGTAGCGTTAAAAAACCTCATATGCACAAAAAAACCAGTGAATGTGAACTTAGGTTTTTAATATATATACAAAAATGTTAAATGCAATGACACAAAAAATATTTTAATGTATTTTCTACGATATATTTAAGAGAATAATATCTTTAATAGCCTTTTTTATCGGCAAATAAAAATCAATTTAAGTCTTGTATTTGCACAGATAAATTGCATGAGTAAATATCAACACATTTTGATTAGACAAATCAATTAAATCAGGACCGTTTCAAACTTGATTGCAATGAATTTTAACACCATCCAAACCACATGAGAGAACTAGGCTTTTAGTTGATTGTTTACAACTGAACTCATTATAATAAATGCCATCAGATAGCTCTTCAATCACTTAGTCAAATTGATAACACATTTTCAAATTGCTTAAGTTAGTGGAACGAGTTTCCCTAAAGTTAATCATGCATTATGATAAATGTCTTTTTGTCATAATGTTATTGATACAATCGTTGTGGGGATAAAGTGCTTCATTATTGGCCTAGGGTGATACGGGATCAACTGTGTCAAGCTCATCGTCTGTTTGTATATACAATGAAGTAAAACTGCAGCAGTAGACTAGTTGGAAAAGGTGATTATTTAAATAGGAAAAGGTCTTTCTTTGTAAGCAAGGCTAACAAGTTGTAAAACTTCCAATTGAACATTAATACAAAAGAAGGAAATCTTTATAGGAAGCTAGTGCTCTCAACAAAACTGTCATTACAACTTTTGCTTCGATTTCTTAAACATTATCAACGTTAGCAAAATAAAAAATGCAGTTTGAAATTTACGCTATAAGTCAAAGTCAAAGTTTTTTATTTGCCATAAAATTTACACAATCATGGGCAAGAGTCATATACACAAAGTTAACTAAAGCTAAAAAATAAATGAAATTAAATCTCCAACAATAGGCTAAAAGAAACAAAACAGTATTTTCATTCCTTCAATTCTTGTAAATAATCATGAACAGAATAATATTCCTTTGAAATTAAAAACTTTTTTAAAGAACATCTGAACATTTTTATGTTATTCTCTTTCTTTAGGATGGATGGAAGGGCATTAAATAGGGCTATACTTGATTGATACATTTGTTTTTCGGAAAAAGAGGTGTGGTGGATTGGTGGCGGGATATTAGTTCTATTTCGGAGGTTGTATGAGTGGCAAGGTAATGAGTGGAAGGTGAAAAGGTGGCTATTGCGCTTGAAAAAGGTGAGACATTCTAGCATGTAGATGCAAGGAAAGGTTAGGATGTTGTTGGTCTTAAAGTGTGTTTTGCAGGAGTCCGAGTACTTAATGCCAAGAATGAGTCTAAGGGCTTTCTTTTGCAACAAGAAAATTGATAGTGTTTTGAGGCTCTCTGAACCCCAAGCAGGGACACAATAAGACATGTACGGATACAGACAACCGTAGTATGCAGTTAACAAAACATCCATTTTTGCAAAATGCGCAAGCCTGCGAAGAATAAAAATGCCAGAGCTTAGTTTTTTTTTTAAAACTTTATTGATGTGGGATGAAAAATTTAACTTGTCGTCAATGATTAAGCCTAGATAATTCACTTCATCGCAGGAACTAATTTCGGCATCTCCAATGAAGATGTTATTGGATGACAATGAACCAGAAATATTTCGCATTCTGAAGTCGATCAGTTTTGTTTTCAAAGTGTTGACACAGAGAAAATTATTAGTAAGCCATTGGAAAACTGAACTACCTTGTAGAAATGTATTGATTTCAAGAAGCTCACGATCAGGAGATGAAACTACCAAGGATGTATCGTCGGCAAATAGACATAGATGATGATCTCCCACAATACTGGAATGGATATCATTGATGAATATCAAGAATAAAATGGGTCCCAAGACTGAACCCTGTGGAACTCCACTTTTTACAGCTATTGGGAATGAATAGTAGTCTCTCATACAAGCCCCATCATCAATAAAAGGAATTTTCACACTTTGTTTGCGGAATAGAAGGTATGATTCTAACCAGTCGAAAGCCTTCCAGCCAATTCCGCTATTTGAGAGCTTTCTTAAGAGAAGGCCATGGTCCACTACGTCAAACGCCTTACTCAAGTCCAAAAACAAACCAAAGGTTGATCTTCTATTATCTAAAGCCAAAGATACCTCATTTATAAGACTGTACATTGCGTTCAAAGTTGAAAGTTTGTCTCTAAACCCAAATTGGTGAGTAGAGAGAATGTTGTTTTTATCAAGGTATTTGGTGAGTCTGAAGAGAACCAACTTTTCGAGAACCTTGGAAAATGTTGACAAGATTGATATTGGTCGATAGTTAGATCGGTCAGATTTGTTGCCTTGTTTAAAAATGGGATTGACTATTGAAAGTTTGAGGGCATGAGGAAAACGACCTGTCTGAAATGAAGAGTTTGCAAGGAAGGCCAATGGAACAGATAATTCATTTGCACAATGTTTCAATAGGACAGAAGAGACGGAATCTAGGGATGAAGAATAGCTCGGTTTCAGCGAGCATATGACACTCTTTATTTCTTCTGGATCGGTTGGGGACAGAAATAAAAATGTTGGATCACGAATTTGTGTTTTATCACAAAGAGAAGGAGAGTAAGGTTTTTTTTGAGCTGAATGACACCCGAGGCGCTCAGAAACTGATGCAAAAAACAAATTGAAACTTTCTGAAACCAAAGAGGGCTCATCAACTAACATATTTTCATCGTTTTTTACAACAATCTTTTGAAATGTGCTAGATGTCTTTTGTGGGTTCAGTTCGTTTATAGCTTCCCATACTGTTTTTGATTTGTTCCTGGAACTATTTACATGTTTCAGAACTGATTCTGATTTGGCAAGGCGAACGCGATGTCTGAACTGCTTTCTTGCCTCAATATACATTTGCTTTAGCGGATGCGAAGAATCATAATTCCTACTTAAGGTATGGAGAAACAGCAACCTCTCTCTTAATTCCATAAGACTGTCGTCAAGAAGAACTCTGGTATGACGGTTTTTAGTTTTTATCTTGAATCTGATAGTAGGAAATGCAATGTTTATATAATAAGTAATTATGGATAGGAAGTTGTTAAGCTGAAAGTCTACATCGTCAGATATTTCCAGCAATGACCAAGTCTCAGAACTTAATAATTTATTGAAAAGTTGAACATTACTTTCACTGAATTTCCTTTTGAAACTAAATTTTGCCGTTTGTGGACAAGGAGGTGAGTTAATCTGTATAAGACCATTTTGAGCATGGTGGTCAGATATTCCACTGACCAAAACTGAGGAGTCAAAGATTGATTGCTCAATGTCCGTAAATATGTTGTCAATGAGAGTCTGAGATCCATTAAATTCCCTTGTAAACGTAAAAATAGTGCTGCGAAAGCCAAAGGTTGCCATAAGATTTACCAATTTCTCCGATGAGGGGCTGGTTACTGCTAGGTCGATGTTGAAATCGCCTGTTACGATGGTTTGGAAATTGGGTGCTACTAGTGATTCAAGACAGCCACATAGTGAGTCAAAAAAGACTTGGAGATCATTAACACGTTCATTCGGAGGCCTATATACAGCAACAACTAACAAAGAGAAATCTTTTATTAAAATCTATTTTTGAAGCTGCTAGTTCACAGATTCCTTCTGTGCAAAACCTGGATACATCAATAAATTCAACTTTAGATTGAAATGATTTTTTGACCATGATACAGACGCCCCCCTTTTCCATATCAGTGCGGCAATAAGAAGCAATGGAGCAATATTCAAGAATACAGAACATATCTAATTCCTCTTGTCTAAAAAAATGTTCAGAAGCACAGAATATATCAGGACTTTCAAGTTCCAAAAATATTTCTATCAGACTAAGTTTTGATAGCATCCCTTGAACATTCTGATGGGTGAGCTTGATAAATTTGGGAAGATCTGCTGATGGATTTGCCTTTAAGGTCTCATGGTGTTCAAGGGGCACACTTCTAAAAAATGATTTTCTCTGAAAGCACTCGGATAGGAGGAGGGGTTATGATGATTCTTATGTGAGTAGGTGAGGGATTTATGAGGTACACTGCGATCTGTTATAATGACTGGAATTGGCAACGGACAAGAAATCTCGGATAAAGGAGGGTCAGGAATAATATAGCTGGCAATCAAAGATGCAATCATTTTCTTTGCATTGATTTTGAAATGTAGTCCCTTACTTGTGTAAAAAGAATGCTTAAATAAACCATCAAGAGCAATAAATTCAGTGTGGTCAGACTCATATATATATATTTAGAAATACTCTTATTCAAGGCATATATTTCACGATTAAGGTTGGAGTTATCAAGCCTGTATGGTACACCAATCAATGTTTTCTGAATCAATGATTTAAAATGTTCTAAAGTGTTTTTGTGACAATAGTTAGTATGAAAATCATTTGTGCCAGCAAATACCACAAGATAGTCATCCTTCGTCAGTTCTAATAATAAAGAGTCAAGATCGTTAGTGACAAAGTGGCAGTTTCCACCAGGTTTGACAGTCCCCATTACATCATAACATAATTCGTATTTAGTGTTATCTAACTTTTCCGTTAACAATTTCCCTAAATGACGACCATGGCTGTCTGCAAGTATTCTTACTTTTCTTACATTTTTAATATTTGTCTCATTACATGAAGTCGCATGCCTACTTGGAGGTTCAGGTATAGCTCCAATTACAGTTTCATTAGAGATTTCACTTGGAACTATTGCACTTACATTCAAATTAGTTATCGGACAAGTATCACTACTGCAAATGTTATTTTTCTTACTACTAGATGTGGGTAGGCGTACATTAGTTTTTTTGGGTAGGGAATCGTTAGTGGAAGGGCCATTAGAGTAGGTTGGAGCTGAGGGTTGGGTTTCAATTGGAGGGGTTTTGGTCCTACATTGGTCGTCAACATTATCACTTAAAACGTCGAATTTGTTACTAGTTATTACAATATTTGACTTGATTTTATTACTTGATATTTTATTTTTTCTGTTTCGTTTTTTGTGTTTAGTATGTACATGTGTCCACTGTTTGTGTTTGAGTTGGTGCGCATGTTGTGTTTCTGTTGGAATGAGGTCAGATGGATTAAGCATGTGAGTTACATTTTCAGTTACAACTATAGGATTAGTTAAAGTTTCTGAGCTATTGTTCAAATCAGTGTCCTGTGAAACATCTACTTGCGGCAGAAATGGGGTGACGAGCGCCTTGCACAGTAGTAGTGTCAAATTGTTGGTGCTGGCTCAGTTCAAGGTCACCTGAGGGATGACGTCATCGAGGTCAATGACCTCACCGATGACGTCATCGATGACGTCATCGATTGCGTCATCGATGACGTCATCACCAATGACGTCATTTCTATGACGTCACACCCATGACGTCACAGAAATGACGTGCTGATGACGTCATCACCCCTTACGTCATCAAAATGACGTCACCGACGCCACTGAGGTCAAGGTCACGCCGAAACTTAAAATTTTTTGGCACTTTTGCCGTTTCTCGCACTACGCTCCGAGTTTCAGTCAGAGTCCCCGTGACCTTGACCACTTGGAGCGAATTTTCGACGAGAAACGGCAAAAGTGCCAAGTTAAACTCGAGTTTCTGACATGACCCTGCCTAAATGGGCAATCGGTTATCCCTCAGGTGACCTTGAACCAGCACAACACCAACAATTTGATATTACTGTGACCTTGAAAACCTAACAACGGAGCGCCGACACCGATGCGCACCCCACGACAGCCACCGAGTGACTGACTGCCAGGCTCTGTGTACGCTAGGTATATCGGCTTGAGAGACTAAGTCTCTAAACTGTCAGGAATGGGAGTAACTAACTGAATTTTGCAAGGAAAAGTCATTTCATCCAATATTCTAAACAAATCTTCATCAGTAAAACTGACATTAGTCTGTTTGGTATAAAACCTAGGGTGTCCACGCAACAGTTTGCGCCACTTAGCTAAAGTCGAAACCTTCTTAACTTTGAGTGGTGGACAGTGAGCAACTAACAAAGTCTTAACACGGCTAAGTTTCTTACCTAAAGCGTCCCGCGACATGGCTTCCCCTCACAAAAGTCCGCACAATACTGAGAGACTGCTTGTAGCGCATGAGTCAAGGGAAAAGAGGTGGGGGAAACAGCAGGAGTGGGGGAAGGTCACAGTGGTGGGGGAAGGTGAGGTGGTACGCTGGAGTATCGCATCACTTCACCATGAGCTGTCCTACAGTCAACACACTGTTCTCTTGGCCCGAGTTGGCACTAGAAGAAACATTTCTGTACAGCTTAGGCTGTGAGAGCCGAGGAAGCAAAGTCAAAGTGGAAATTGTGTTAAACTCCAAGATGAAGAGTCTCCTAAATAAACTAATTGTATCCCTGCAATCTCCTATAACTTTAGAGAAATACCACTTTATTAAGCGACACCTTATACTTTGGCAAAACGAAGCGGAAATGGAAAAGATTACAGTAAAATTAATTTAACTTAAAACTTGGACTGGACACTCATGGCGATACCACGTGGCGTGCAAAAGCCACCCTAAACATTACAAGTTAGGTTATTGAGCACCTCTGGTACGATAACCGATGTGCTAGAGTTAAAGTGTGATGACCTTGAGTCAAAACACTGAAATACTACAAGTCGATATCGTCCCAGAGTTAAAGTGCAGTGACCTACATTCAGAACTTGTAAAATTACTTACATATAGAGAGCTAGATAACAGCGAGACGCACCGCATGGAAGCCGGAGACATACTGGCGAAGCGGTGTTGTGCAGCCTAGGGACCCAGTTGTGGTGGGGGTATAGCCAACACTTAGAGTATAGTGTTGTGGGTGACCTTGACCCACTTAACTTACCTGCCCCCCCCCGACAAAAAGTGCGAGCCCCCCCCCCACCCCCTCCCCCACCCCTGATATCCTGGGCGTGGCAGCCCCGGTGGGGATATAAGGGGGCCCGTCCAGAGCCGGCTCGCAGTCCGCTCCCGCGCGTTGAACGTGAACGATCGGGACGGACCGCCATAGGCATCACTAAACATTGAATGGCGCCTTCAGTGTTTAGCGAAGTCTACTCTAACTTTAAGACTTGTATTAGTTGTAAGATATTGCGCTTGCGTTTGGGTATTGAGAATTGTCTTACATGAGAGTGTTTTACTTGTACCCTATGTCTCCTGTGTGTCTTTTATCCTTTGTGTCTTGTTTGTTATATGCGTTTAATGTGTATGTGCTTGTTCCAGCATTGACTACGTTGAGCTCAATTGTGTGTTGTAAGTGTGTTATATGTTTCTAAAGTGTATACGCTTGTTTTAGCAATCCTCCCTCGAGCTTTTTAAATGCTCAAAGTAAATTGTAACGTCAGGGAACGGGAGTAGGCCCCCGTGTAAAGCCATTTTTAATAATTGGTAGGCTCCTGCCAGGCATGCAAAAGGTTGCGGATGGCATTTGGGAGCATGTCCGTTTGTACGCTGGCAAGCAAAAGGTTGTGGCGGCCTCTGCACTCGGACCGAGGACGTAAGCCACTAGGGTGTCCTCAGTATGTTTCCCTTCTGGAAACTCAAAATTATGTAAATGAATCTTTGTTAGCTATTTGTGTTTTTAGTCCCCAAGGCCCCCGAACATTCGTGGTTCGCCATGGATGTACGGGGGCCGAAATTTTTAATTGTCCGTGTGGCCTTGACCCACAAAGACTTGTAAAAATTCAATGCATTGCTAAATTAAAAATATTAAAGATAGGTTACGGGAGTAGGCCCCCGTGTAAAGCCTATTTTAATTATCGGTAGGCTCCTGCCAGGCATGCAAAAGGTTGCGGATGGCATCTGGGAGCATGTCCGTTTGTACGCTGGCATGCAAAAGGTTGCGGCGGCCTCTGCACTCGGACGAGGACGTAAGCCACTAGGGTGTCCTCAGTTTGTTTCCTTCTGGAAACTCAAAATTACGTAAATGAATCTTTGTTAGCTACTGAAAGACAATGCAGTAAATGTTTACAAGTCTTGCGTGGCGAAGGGTACACGACATTGGATGTTGCCTTGTTGTCATAGTTGGGTCTCTTCAGAGGCTACAGCGATGACAACCCAAGTGCCCCACACCCCCATAGGGGGTGTGGGGCTTAATTTTTTTTAAAATTTTTTCGTGACCTTGACCTAAATAAGTAAAAGTTTTTAAAATCTTTAACAGTCCGGTCTTATTAACACAGTAAATAAATTAAGGTCTTTTAAAAATCGAACAGTTAGGTATTAGTAACACACAAAGTTGGAGTTGTCTATAGTTGGGTCTTTTAGGAGGCTTTAGCGATGTCAACACAAAGGTCCCAAGTGGGTTTATTTTGTTAAATTAAACCCCCCCCGAACTTTTTTTCGGAAAAATTTTTGACCTTGACCAAAACGTTTTTTGCTCCGGACGAGAAGTCCCCCCCCCGAACTTTTTTTTCGGAAAAATTTTTGACCTTGACCAAAAAGTTTTTTGCTCCGGACGAGAAGCCCCCCCCCCCGACAAAAAGTGCGAGCCCCCCCCCCCCGACAAAAAGTGCGAGCCCCCCCCCCTCCACCCCCACCCCTGATATCCTGGGCGTGGCAGCCCCGGTGGGGATATAAGGCGCCCGGGTTGTACGCACTTCTCATTCCGGTCCAAGCTTCCATACGGACAGGTACTCCCTTACTCTCGAGAATTTTATAACCACTTTACTTCTTTCTTAACATCTACTCTTTTCATTTACTTCATTCATTCAAATGGGTAAAATGGGTCTTAAGCTGAAAAACTACCCGCCAGCTTCAACCTCGACCGACACGTCTCAACCCTCATCATCCTCCACTTCGATCCTGGAATACCTGATGACTGCGAACATCCTGAGCTGCCTGACGATGCCGCCGCCGCCGCCACCGCCGCCACAGCCCGCCTCAATGCCCAGCCTGTCGCCATTGCCGCCGACAGTGGAAGAGGCTGGTGCACTGCCATCGTCAGGAGAACTCGTCAAGTCGTCAGGTCGAGTCCCGGTAGCGTCTCCAGCACTCTCTCTGCTATCGGACTCAGGATCGGAGTCTGCGGTTTTTGAAGAGACGTCCAGGTCGAGGATCACTCCCTACAGCAGAACCCGGAAAATTTTATCCTATACCAAATCCCAATGTCCCTTACCCATATCCCCCATGCCGTCCACACCAACCAAACCACCCCGTAAATCCATCTTTTCCCCTGAACTTCCCACTATTGACCTGCCATCCAAATCGCCTCAAAAATCCATCCTTTCCCCCGAACTTCCCACCATAGACCTAACACGTTCCCCTACCCCACCCAAAATTGTTTGCTCCATTCCTCTTGACCAATCTTTGCCCCTTCTACCCCCTTCCACCCCCATTCCTTCTAGCCAGCCTAATTCGGAGAAGCTCCAAGACACTCCACTAAAGAGTCCAACACAAAAACGTAAGCGTGTTAAAGCCCCTGCTGGCAAGGGTAAGAAATGCGATTACGCTTGGATGTCAAGTAAGTTTGGGGTTTTGTGTTGCCAGAAACTTGCCTGTGCAGAAGGAGATCGCTGCCAACGACACCTTAAAAGTACAGTCAAATTTCGGCAATTCAAACCCTACACTCTTTATATTAAGCCTAAAACGTTCAAGTTCAGACATCCCCACGGCCCGCAACCGCGGGATATTAGAAGGCTAAAGGTTGATGAAAAATATTATTTTATTGGTCAGACCTATGGAGCAGGTAATAAAAAAGTAGAAATCGTTGTAAAAGGTGAAGGCCACCTTTGTACAATGCAAGTACCACCTCGGATGGTACAAAGAGAATTTTTCATCCCTAAAGCCTATCTAATACGAAGGGAAGGATGCCAAACCGTGTGGGAAATGGACTAGGACATGGGCCTACTAAAAAAAAAAAATTCAAAATTGTTAGGTTGTGTTGGACAATATTTAAAAGTCTTTTTCCAAATTATTTTTCCAAATTTAGTCTTAACCCTCTTAAAGTAAGGGAGAGGGGTATTATACAAGTCAGGTAAAAAAAAAAAAAAAAAAAAAACACTTGACTTGTATAATACTTTAACCTGGCGGTGACGTAAAGTCACTGGGACAATCTCAAACCGTGTCCTTGAGGGTGAAGACTAAGTTACAAAAAATCTTTAACAAATAAAAACTTACCTCCAAACACTTGTAGCTTGCTACAAGTGTTTGGAGGTAAAAATTTTTCAAAGTTTGAATGACCTTGACCCATATAAATTACTGTTTAAAGTAAAGTGCTAACCTTACAACTAATGTTGTGTATCACGTGATACCCCCACTCTAACGCTCTTACTAAGCTTGTATGAGCCGTTCATTTGCTTCAGTCTGTTTCTGTGCTCCGTGGTAAACATGTCACGGTACAATTACAAAGGTGGTGACTTCTTGATAGATCAACACAATGCTTGGGAAGTGCTAAACCAGCATAGAATGGAAGTTGAGTATTGTATAAGACGAGACGGGTCTACATTTTATTTATGTATTATAAACAACCAAACTCATAAGTATGAACACTGGACAAAAATCAATTATAACAACATAGATGAGCTGTTTGCTTGGGTGTTTGAGGTGTGTAAAGTTATTGAAGAAACAAAAATAATGGGTGTGCTAAAGGTATGTAAAACTGATGACCGGGAAGACTAAGCAAAATTTCTTTTGCCCCCCCCCCCCAATAACCCCCACCCCCTCCCCCACCCCTCCCCCTACCACCACGAATAGGTATATATAGGAGTGGTGATCAACCGTCCTCTCATTCTGCTTTACACTGTTAAGCTGAACACTTCCATGTCTGCCATGAACGTTCCAGCCTCTACCTCTGCCCCGACCGCCTCCAACTCCGGCTCGAGCTCCGGACCGATCCGGCGGGACCACCTGTCAAGGAGTCGCGTCCGGTTCTTCGGATTCACTCCGAGCAAGACGGAGTTGTGCAGCAGTGGAGCCTCCAGAAGAGAAGCGAACTTGTATGAAGAGCTCCAGCAGGTCGTGCCAGGTGTAGTGGTTGGTGCATCTTCACAGGAAGACACTGTTAGAGCTGCTATAAGATATATTAAAAGTTGTAACGTAATAATAGAGGAAAAGAACAGGTTGTTGGAGAGTGCACACAGTGAAATACGTTTGATCCGGAAAGAATGGGAAAAACTAATTATGAAGTGTGACAGATTGTTAGATGATAGTGATGATAGTGAGGATGAGAGTGGATAGGTGTGTGGGTAAAGACTCGGACTGGGACTTGTGTGTGTTTGTATGAATGTGTGCGTGAATGCGGAATACAGAGCGGGGGATAGATCACTCTGTGGCAATGGACTAACATGCCACTTAGTGATCTATCCCCCGTTCTGGTAATGTTTTTGGATGGCCTTGACCCACTTTACCAAGGTTAGCTAGTACCCCCACCACTGATAAGTGTATATATACGGGTATTGATGTGCAGTTTGGTTATTCTGCTTTGTATCGCTTAGCTGAATACCGCACTTCAACATGGCTTCCAACTGCAAAACTTCTCGGGCTTCTTCTTCAAGAAGGCGTGCTGCCAACGTTCTGCCTGCTACTCGTGGACCTGCTCGACCATTCCATAGCATAACTGTTGCTCGGGCAAACGCTTGCAAAGCTCCAATGCTACGGACCTTGCTGGAGGTGAGCCAAGACGGACAAGGCTTGCTCAGTCCTGGTCAACGGCAGGAGCAAGAAAGGCGTATGGCGTACTTCAGGCTGCAGGGTGTAGTTCCCAGCTTGAAGTTAGGCGATCCCAGAGTAGCAAGCATCAACGAGGCAGCGGACTATATATCACACCTTCACAGTGTTTTAGAAGTAAAGGACCAACAAATTGAAAACTTAAAAGAACAATTGAAACAATTTAACTTTAATCCGGTGGAGTTTGTAGAAACGGTGATGAGTGATAGTGACGATGAAGGTAGTGAATATATATTAGGTATGTAATGAAAAGACAGGGACATGTGTGTGTGTAGAATACAGAGCGGGGGATAGACTACTTTGCGGCAATGGACTAGCATGCTGCTTAGTGGTCTATCCCCCGCTCAAAGGGTACTTTTGAATGACCTTGACCCACTTTAAACGAAGGACAACCGGTTAACTGGTATAAAAGAGGGGGGTCTGTACATCCCGACTTCATTCTGCTTTGGACCTTCCAGTGGAACGCTAGAAAATGAGTGGATCACTGATCATTGGTAAGGAGTGGGAGTATGTAACCATAAACTATTTAAACTGTAGAGGGATGTTGAAGAAGGTGTATGATAATGTTAAAAGAATGGTTGTTGAAGAAGGTAGGGTAGTGATTGTAGCATGGAAGAAGAAGCAGTATACAGGACAACAAGTGAGAGCAAGTGACTTTGGGGGGAATAGTGTGTTTCAAATTGGACGAGCGAACTTGGTTAATTTGGACATTGTGTTTTGGGACTTGGAAAGGTTAATTGAAAATAGTGGCAAACATGGAGAACTCTTAATTGGCAGGGAGGACAGAGTATATGAGTAAGTGTAAAAGACTGGGGGGCTTATGTGTGTGTGTAAAGACTAGGACTTGTGTGGAATACAGAGCGGGGGATAGATCACTTTGCGGCAATGGACTAGCATGCTGCTTAGTGGTCTATCCCCCGCTCAAAGGGTATTATTGGATGGCCTTGACCTATATAAAGGTAGAGGGGGAATGGGTAATAGGAGGGGGAAATTGGTATATATGTAGGACTGATGAATAAAGCATTTAGTCAAGCATTTGTCTAGACACTATCAACAACAACAATGGAGAGCTTCAGTGTTGAGTTCATCCTCTTGGAAGAAGACATCAACGAAGTGGTGGAACTTATAGAGGATAAGACCAGCCAGGGCACATTGGAACTTGTGAATTGCGAACCGTTGGACAATGCCGCAATCGATAAGATTGCATATTTCATGATGCATTTGTATAACGAACAAACAACCAATATGGAGTTTGTGCAGTACCTTTATCAAAACCAAGTAAATGTGCGTGTGACAATTACTTGGTGGCAGTAATAATAAAGTGTAACATATGGATGTGGACTTGGATGTGGACTTGGACTTGAGTGTGGTCTGCGGAATAGAGCGGGGGATAGATCACTTTGCGGCAATGGACTAGCATGCTGCTTAGTGGTCTATCCCCCGCTCAAAGGGTATCTTTACGTGACCTTGACCCACATAAAATGTATAGTTGGTGGGGGTATAAAAAGGGCAAACCAATTGGATAGATACACCACTTTCATACCATGGCTCCACTTGACAACACCGTGTTCCATCGCGACAGAATTCTTTCAATTCTGGAGGTAATACCTGTAGAAGTTATAGAAGCAGAGGACCAACTACCTGCGGTTGATCAGGAAGAGGAGGAGGAAGAAATAATGGATATTGAAACGGACTCTGACGAAGCTGGTTCAACGGACAATGAAGTGGACTTGCACGCCTACGAAACATTAGAGTCATCATCTGAGTCGGAAATGGAATTCCAATTGGAAATTGAAGAAGAAGAAGAAGAACAAGACACTCCTCATCGTCCAATGGATAGGATGTTAGTTGCCAGAAGAATTATGTATTGTCATCGCTGCCTATTCCGTGATGAGGATGATTCCGACTCTGATGGTGATGTTTCACCTTTGTAAAAGCTTAAACAAAAAGTTAAAAAAAAGAATGTGAGCGGGGGATAGAGCACTTTGTAGTAAATGATGCTGCTTAGTGCTCTATCCCCCGCTCAAAATAATAATTCCAAATGGCCTTGACCTATATAAATTTTGCTCAAACAGACGTCTTTAAAAAAACTTGTACAAATTATTGAATCTAGACCAAATATCATCAATTTATCAAGCCTACTGATAAATTTATTACAAACGGTTGTGTAAAGGCTAAATTTAGCACATGATTGATAACCTGTTTTATATGACGTCACTTTCCCCACCTATCTGCCTCGGATATAAAGGGTCCCGGTCGAGCACGCTGCTCATTATTGCGTGGACATTCACAGAGTGTGCATTCAAAGCCAAACTGTTTGAAATGGCTCTTTGCGACATTTGTGGGGAAATCTTTCAAGACGAAGATCTTTTCACCCTACACAGAGAATTACATGAAGACGAAGATAGAAAAGAAGATATTACCATGGATGAAATAGACTTAGACTCAATTGACCGGTTTTTGGAAGAGCACCAGAAGCAGACGAACTACTGGGACAGCTATCTACAGCAAATGCAAAGAAGAAGACCTAGTGTGATACAATTTGCTGGTGCTGGACCATCTACTGCTACAAGACCTATTGAAGAAGAGGACACCGAAGAAGAGGACACCGAAGAAGAGGATATGGAAGAAGAAGAACTGGAAGATGTAAGACAACTGCGCACCATGGCCTTGCCAGGACGAGTTGTAACACATTTCAAAATTAATAACGTTCAATTGGAATTGGAAACATTCATAACCCAGGCTAAGGAACTTGTTGGTCAAACGTTGAGGGAAGAATTACAAAGGCTAAATTTTATTAAATTTGGAATGGTGTTAGAGGCTATGTTTAACAATACTGATGGTGAAACAGCATTGAGAGCATTCATTACCAAAAATCGAACCCTTACCTTCACCTCCGACATTGATGATATTATTGAAGAATGCTTGGAGGAACTTATAACCAAACTCCAAGAACATGAAGGAAGAGGATCTGGATGGACTTTGTCATCAATCGAAGGTATGGATGTTAGGGTTCATAAACATGGATATGGTTTAAGAGGTAGTAGTTTTATCCCTCTACCAAAGAAAATCCAAAACACTAACTCGTGTAGAAATGTTCAAAATGAGGGTAATGAATGTTTCAAGTATGCAATGTTAACCAAGTATGTTAAAAACAATCCTTGTAGAGTTGGTAGAGAATACTACGAAAATGAACACCGCTACAACTTTCAAGGTCTTACTTACCCAGTTACTTTAAAAGATATTGACAAATTTGAAAAGAAAAATCCTGGCGTTTCAGTCAATGTTTTTGGTCTGGATGATTCCAACAACGTTTATCCTTTGCGGGTAGTAAAGGTTGAGCAAAGAAACCATACGGATTTGCTATTGATAACCAAGGGTGAAATTTCCCATTATGTATGGATAAAAGACTTTGAAGCGTTAGTTGTAAAACAATTGACCAAAAGAGTAAATAGGATTACAGTTTGCAAGAGATGTTTCTGCTTTTCTTGGAAAGATTCAAGACGTGGAGGATTGGACTGGTTATTGGAACATAAAAGACTTTGCAACGAGAACTATGAAGTAAAGATAAGTCTTCCACCGCCTACCCGAGCTTCAATACAATTTAACAAGACAGTTCACCAATACCGAATTCCACTAGTGGTCTACGCAGATTTTGAATCAACGTTAGTACCACAGGAGCTGCCGGACGGCGAAGTGACTAGAAGAACAAAATATCAGTTGCATCAGCCCAACAGTTTTTGTTTACTAGTTAAATCAACCTTGTCTGAAAACCAATTGCAAGACTATGGTTTAACATCCACTCCAATACTCTACCGTGGTGAAGAAGCCGCTAAGTATTTTGTAGACCAACTGTACGATATTGCTGGAAAGGTTCAACGCTTGTTCGGTAATATTGTACCTATGGAACCTTTAAACCAAAATCAACAAGAAGAATACAACTTAGCGACAAGATGCTATTTATGCAAGAAGATGTTCAGTGAAGAAAATCCAAAAGTAAGAGATCACGATCACCTGACAGGGTTATACAGAGGAGCTGCTTGTAATTCATGCAATATAAATTACAAACTGCCAAACTTTATTCCTGTCGTTTTACACAATCTTAGCGGCTACGACTCCCACTTTATTATTCCAGAGTTAGGAAGAGATGATGGTAAAATTGATGTTCTTGCTACAACATTTGGAAAAGTACATCAGCTTTTCAAAAACAGTAGGTAAAATTAAACTTCGCTTCGTAGACTCTTACAGATTTATGCCATCTAGTTTAGCCAAATTGTCAGAGAACCTAAGAAGAGAAGACTTAAAAGAAACCAGCAAAATTGTATCTGAGGATAAATTGGACCTAGTATTACGGAAAGGAGTTTTCCCCTATGATTATATAACATCTACAGAAAAGTTTGAAGAAACCAGTCTGCCACCGATTGAAGCCTTCAACAGTAAATTAAACGAAAGTGAAATCTCCGTTGAAGACTACAATCATGCTTGTAATGTTTGGAACCAACTAAACATTCAAACCTTAGGGGAATATTCCGACTTTTATATAAAATTGGACGTAACTCTGCTGTGCGATGTGATGGAAGAATTTCGAAACACCTGCTTCTCCGCCTATGGACTGGACCCTCTACACTCGTACACATCTCCAGGATTAGCATGGCAAGCTATGCTAAAGTCAACCAACTGTCGATTGGAACTTCTAACAGATATAGATATGGTGCTCATGATGGAATCTGGTGTACGGGGCGGTTTGACACAAGCTGTAACACGTCATGTCAAAGCCAACAACAAGTACATCCCCGGCTTTGACGAGCAACAACCATCGGTCTACCTTGGCTACTTTGACGCAAACAACCTTTATGGTTGGGCAATGTCAAATCCGCTTCCCTACGCTGACTTCAAATGGATCGACCCGGCCACCATCGGAGACATCTCACAGATTCCAAAGGATGGTTCAAAAGGCTATATTTTGGACTGTGATTTTGAATACCCGGAGCACCTTCATGACCATCACTACGACTTACCTCTCCTAGCCAAGACTGAAGTTTCACCGACAGGAAGATGGCCAAAATTGATGATGACCTTGGAGAATAAAGATCGGTATGTGGCTCACTACTGGGTAGTTCAACAGGCTCTTGAATTGGGTCTACGTATAGTGAGAATTCATAGAGCAATTGAATTCACCCAGTCTTGTTGGTTGAAACCATATATTGATTCCAACACTACAAGAAGAGCTGCAGCGACAACAGCATTTGAAAAGGACTTCTATAAATTAATGAACAACGCCATCTTTGGAAAAACCTTGGAGAACAAAAGAAAACACAAAAATGTAAAATTAGTAAGTGATCCTAGGAAATTGGAAAAATTAGTGCAAAAACCAAATTTTGGAACATCCATGATTATAAACGAAAATCTAGTCGCTGTCAGTATGAAGAAAACAACAATAGTCATGGACCGTCCGTTATACATAGGTATGTCGATTTTGGACATCAGTAAAACCCTGATGTATGATTTCCATTATAACAAAATGGTTAAACACTACGGAAGGGAAAACATTGGAGTCGCATACATGGATACGGACGCGTTTATCTACTGGATAAAAACTTTGGACATGTATGAAGACCTAAGGACTTTTCCATACAAAGAAGATTTCGACTTTTCTGACCATCCAAAGAACCATCCAAATTTTAATGAAAGAAATAAAAAAGTAATTGGAAAATTCAAAGATGAAGCAAATGGAATGCCTTTAGAAGAAATAGTGGCGCTGATGGCGAAATTGTATTCATTTAAGATGTACCACGAGAACAACACACCGACAGTCAAGAAAGCAAAAGGAGTGAAGACATCTTATTTGAAAAAACACGTGACATTTGACCACTACAAGACTTGTTTGTTTGAAGATACTACGATATCAGCAACATTCAACAATATCCGAAGCTTCAAGCATCAAGTCTACAGTGTCACCGAAATTAAAAAAGCACTGTCAGCCCGGGATGATAAAAGACATATTATGCCCGACAAAATCCACACTCTTCCTTTCGGCCATTACTCCCTAAACCCTCTCAACTAGTAACCTATTCTTCGTCCTTCTACAACTTCAACCTTATTCCTTTCTCCTTCCGTAAAAAAATGGGGAACACGGCAAGTCCAATGCCGTGTTCCCCATTTTTTTACACAAATTTGGATGACCTTGACCCATATAAATGATGTGAATATTTAAAACAACATTCATTGTGATTATACATGTGGCACAACAAACATTGAAACTTGCAATATGAAGGACTTGAAGCAACAAATTGTCAACGAACTTCATAAACCTGCAAGAAGAAAGTTTCCACGAAGAAATACGGTGATAAAAGGAATTAATGATTTATATCAAGCGGATTTAATCGAAATGATTCCTTATAGCAAACAAAATAAAGGGTATAAATACATATTGACTGTTATTAACTGTTTTTCAAAAATGGCTGATGCTTTACCGCTAAAAGATAAAAGCGGCAAAAGTGTTACAAAAGCAATGGAAATAGCTATACAAAGAGACAAACATACTATTAAACATTTACAAACAGATGATGGAAAAGAATATTTTAATAAGGAATTTGCAAGTTTAATGAAAAAACACAATATAAACCATTATTCAACCAATTCAGAGGTAAAAGCCTCAATAATTGAAAGATTCAACAGAACCTTAAAAAGTGCAATGTATAAAATGTTTTCCAACAGAGGATCGCACATATGGATTGACATATTACCGAAACTTATAAACGATTACAATAACAAGTTTCATAGAACTATTGGGATGAAACCAAACCAGGTGACTAGCAAAAATGAAAAACTGGTATTAAAACGTATAAAAATGAATACTAAACCAAAAGTTGAAAAACTAAAGCCTAAAAAATTTAATGTGGGTGATAAAGTGCGAATAAGTAAATATAAAGGTGTATTCAGTAAAAGATATCTGCCAAATTGGACCAATGAGGTTTTTACTGTATTCAAAGTACAACCTACAGTACCTGAGACATATATTTTAAAAGATAATAAAGGACAATTGCTTGAAGGAGGGTTTTATGGACATGAAATGTTAAAATCAACAGTAGGTGACGTATATTTAGTTGAAAAGGTGTTGCAACGGAAAAAAGATAAGGTTAAAGTACGATGGTTAGGATTTAATAAGACGGAAGATTCTTGGATACCTAAAAAGGATTTGATATAACGATAGAGAATCATTTTAGGTTGAACCATTACAAAGGATGGAGATAATACCACAAAAGGAGAGTTTTACTATTAATAATATAGATGAACTCACAGTGGATAATTCAGAATTCAATAGTGGGAAACATGGCAATTTGTTACCAAACACCGTGCGCTGTCTGGTTACCGGACCTTCCAACTGTGGAAAAACTAATGTAGTATTCAATTTGATTACAAACCCTAAAGGATTACGTTTTAATAATTTATATGTATTTTCAAAATCACTACAACAACCAAACTATCAATTATTGGAAAAAATACTGAATAATGTGCCTGAAGTTAAATACTTAAAATTTAATGCAAGCGAGAGTGTTATGCAACCACAAGAAGCTAAACCATTCTCTGTGTTCATATTTGACGATGTATCTTGTGAAAACCAAAACACAATAAGGAATTACTTCGCTATGGGTCGACATAACAACATAGATAGCATTTATATTGGCCAAACTTACAGCAAAATACCTAAACAACTTATTAGAGACAATGCCAACATGTTAATTGTATTTAAACAGGACGAAACCAACCTAAAACATATATATTTTGATCATGTAAATGCGGATATGACATTTGAACGATTTAAAGAGTTATGTGGAAAGGCTTGGGCTGAAAAGTATGGGTTCCTAACAATTATGAAGGAACAACCGCTAAACAATGGTCGATACAGGATAGGATTTGATAAATTTATATTAATACATTGAACGTGGTATAAAACATTCATTGTTGTACAACACGTCTTGCTACAAACATGGTTAACCAAGAAAAATTAGTAAAAGAAATAAAATCACTTAGTGATTCTATTCGGGCTAAAAACAGAGCATTAAAACTAGGTATTAGCGAGAGGGAGAAATTCCTTGAATCTACTTTTAAACCTATTACTGAACCCTTGAAACAATTAAACAAAAAATTTGCTAAACCTGTATTGGAAGGAGATGCGATTGCACCTATTACAAAGTTTGAAAGAGAAAATGTAAAATCAGAAGATTTTAGCGATGAAGACCCGGAATCCTCTACATATAGTGGTTTTACCGGTGGAGAACCTGAAAGAGAGCTAGAATCACCAGACTATAGTGGAATAAGAGAATTATATGAAGTAAAAGCCAAAAGAGGACATGAAGTTGTATCAACTGCTAGTGAAGAGGAAAAAGAAGAAGCAAGGGAAGGTCCGTCAAACATAAGCTTGTTGGGTGAAAACATTCATAACAAAGGACCTTTAGGAAGGAAATACATGATAAAAATGTTAGCTGGAACAAACCCTAATAAAAACTACCATAGTTATGGAGTAAGATTAACAGAAGAGGGTTTAATGGTTGGTAATAGCCCGGTAAACATTGATGAACATGATAATATTATTGTTGGTGATCAAAGATATAAGGGCACAAGGGGATTATTTGAATTATTATTTGAAAATAAGCCTTTAGAATTGTTAGTTAAAGAAAAAGACATGGAAGCATATAAAAAGATTTTGGAACAAACTAATGCATACAGGAGGAAGTATTCAGCTGACCAACCTGTTTTTAGATCAAAGTCTTTAAAATATAGAGAATTTGTATCCAAGTTAATACCAACAACGAGAAGACAACCAATGCCAATAATACCAAGAAAACCTGTAAAACGAAGGTTTGTGTCATCCACTTTGGATATAAGTGCTACAGAACCAAGAAAAAGAAACAAGTCTGTTACAGGTACAGGTTTAATGAAGAAACTGTATAACACAAATGTGATTTATTACAATAATATCAATAAATTGGTTGATAGAATGAAACTAATACATGGAGCTAAAGAAGCGGGTCATACTGGTTTGGAAAACGAATGGGTGGCTTTAGTGGATGAACTCCGAAACCGTGGGGTAATCTCATAAAAAATGCGTTACCCCCTAGAATACTATTCAGTTGCACCATGAGTGTCGACAAGTTCGGACGTTACTCCTCGGATGGGTTATATTATGCGAATAGTTTAAAAAGAAGTGCTGGTTTACCACAAACACCTGATGGAGATTATGATATGAGTAATAAAAGGTTAAAAAACATAAAAGATCCTTCGGATGAAAACGATGCAATAAACTTAAAAATATTAAAGGAAAAGATATCGCCAACATTAAAACTACAAAATAACACATATGACGCAGAAGATCATAGAATTATCAACGTTGGTAAACCAAATCAAAACGGTGATGCGATAAACAAAGGTTATTTGTCATCTGAATTAAAAAATACGTTAAAATTCAATGGGAAAACGTATAGTGCCAACAATAAACGTATATCCAACGTAGATGACCCTAAAGATGCAAAAGACAGCGTAAATAGACGCTATTTACATTCTTTGATACCTGAAAAGACAAAAGATGGATTTTCTTTTTATAAATTTGTTATTAACGATATAGGTTATCCAAAAAATGAAAATGATGCTGTAAATCTCAAATATATAAAAGATCATTGTGTTATACGTGATGTGGGAGTTATCGATTGTCTTGGCAATTGTTTGGCGAATGTAAAAGATGGTTCAGCACCATCTGATGGTGCAACAGTGGGTCAAATGAAAGAGACTTTAAAACAAGAAACAACTGGATTTGCAAAACGAGATGAAGTATTATCAAAGCAAGGGGATGACTTTATTCAAGGTAATGAGAAATTTCATTTATTGACATACAAAAACGCTTATTGGGATTGCATGCATGGAAGGTTATCAAATGTGTCATGGGGTCATGCAGATGGAGACGCGGCTGCCTTAGGACAAACAGTACATCTAGATCCAAATAATTACCATGCGTTTTTTATATGTAGTAATAAAAAATTAACAAACATGGCGCAAGGAAGAGAAGCAAATGATGCTGCAACTGTAGGACAGGCTATCACATTATCACAAATGGATAGCAAAGTGTATACTTGTAATAATAAACGTATAACAGACCTTAAAGACCCTGAACATGTGGATAATGCTGTCACTGTTAATTTTCTTGTAAAAGTTTTAGGAAATGCATTATTTGATGTATACAATCTTATTGGTATTCGTTCAGGTCGTACTCCTTTGTTGGAATCTGAGAGAGGTACTTGGATTAAACGGGAAATTGTTCATAAATATTTTATCAACCCTAATACAAAAAAGTTTAGATCATCGGATTGGGGTGATTTTGATATTTAATAAAAGAACACAATAAACGACTTCATTTATGTCCAACTTGTCATAGAGGTAACACATAAGTTGTACATTGCGATTATAAAAGGACAATAATGACGTTCCAGTACATCAGTCCATATAGAGACACTGTAAGGAGAGGAGGTGGGATCACGTCCACAGCGGTTTCTCTGTTAAGTAAAGCTTTAAAACGAATTCCAGTAGGATCCATAGTAAATAGAGCAATAGACGCATTACCATACAAATTTCATATACCGGGAGGTTATCAGTATTGCGGACCAGGAACTAAATTGAAAAAACGACTGGAAAGAGGCGATCCTGGCATAAATAAGTTAGATCAGGCTTGTAAAGAACACGATATCGCATATTCCACGTTTGCCGATTCAAAAAATAGATCAATAGCTGACAAAAAGCTTGCGGACATAGCTTGGCAACGAGTAAAATCAAGTAAAATCAAGTGACGCTAGCATAGCAGAAAAAGCAGCAGCTTTAACAGTAACAGCAGGTATGAAGGCTAAAACAGCAGTAGGAGGTGGAAGAAGGAGGAGAAGGAGAGTAAAAAGGAGGTCAACCACAAGAAAACATGGAGGAAATATAAAAAGAAGACGACGATCTACAAGAAAAGGCAGGAAGAAGCCCACCGTGTGGTCAATGGTAAAAAACGGGGCAGGTCTTTACCTAAGACCTTATCGTGCATATTAAATGAAAGAAATCAATTGGTCATACCACATAAAGCATTAACCAATATTGAATTATTTAAATATATTTCCTGTTTAAAAATACCATTTTTCCGCGGTGTGTTTATGAAAGACAGTTTACTAAAGAAAATGTGGCAAAATGAGACTGGAATTGTAAATTTGGATAATACTGAAGGCCCTGGCACCCATTGGGTTTGTTATAAGAAACTAAATAACAATGTATATTATTTTGATAGTTTCGGTAATTTGCCACCACCAAAAGAACTTCAAAATTACTTTAAATCTGCTAAAAACATATATTATAACTATAAAAGAGAACAACCTGATAATACTTCAATATGCGGCCATTTATGTTTGGAATTTCTAGCTAAAAGTATCAGTCACTATTGAGATGTCTTCCTATACGGTATCATTAACAGGAAAATCGTCCACTTTACGAAGTATCCTTTTTCCAGCGTTACGCTTGCAAAAAGGAAGGTTTTGGGAGGCGGCACTATTGGATTTTACAACTTACAACTCTATTCCCAATGTTACGGAAGGTAAAAATAACGTATTGCATTATTATAAGGGAAAGGATGCCAGTGGAAAATTTACAGACTTACAAGAGTGCAGGTTACCCACAGGTTCTTATGAAATTGATCATATAAATGAATTTTTGCAAACTAAAATGGGAAAAGACAATATAACATTAAAAGGTAATAATAATACGATGAAAGCTGAAATTACTTCCAAATATTATATAGATTTCACTCAACCAAACTCAATTGGTGATTTATTAGGATTTTCCAACGATGAGCCTGTTTTAGAACCAGATGTAACACATTCCTGTAAGAAAACAGTAACAATATTAAAAGTCAATAGTATAGACATAACTTGTAACATTATACAAGGTGCTTACAGGGATGGGGCTAACACCCACATCATACATACTTTTTACCCAAGTGTACCACCTGGATTTAAAATTGTTGAAAAGCCACAAAACTTGGTATATCTACCGTTGAACACCACTTTCATTTCAGACATCGTGTTGAGCGTATTGGATCAAGACGGTAACTTGGTAGACTTTAGAAAAGAGCCTATTACGATTAGATTACATTTAAAATCTACACTTTAATACAAAAACCATGGGTTTAACATTTAAAAGCGAACAACCTACGGGAAACCGCATTAGTAGCTCTTCAGCTGTGGAGAACACGCGAGAACATTCGTTTCTTAGAGAGAGTTGGATTAAAATTAACCGATTATGGATATACTGGATATAGCGCAGGGTCCAACATTCGACGAAACCCTATGGGAAAAAGAATACCACACCCACAACCCTTACACTTCATCGAAATTAAACAATAACGATGAAATTCGTATTCCCATACAACATCAAGACATTTACACACTACCATGTGAAAGTTACTTGTATATTGAAGGACAAGTTACTAAAAAGGACGGTACTACTGCTGGTACAACAGTTCCATTTATAAATAATCCTATGGCTTTCCTGTTTGATGAAATTAGATATGAAATATCAGGTGTAACAGTTGATTCCACTAAAAAAGTAGGTATTTCAACGACTTTAAAAGGACTAACATCTATAACACCCAATGAAACCAATTTACTTAAACCTGCTGGATGGGTATTACCTACAATTGACACGATCACTCCAAATTCAGATGGATATTTTGATTTTCATATTCCATTACGTTTGTTGCTTGGTTTTGCTGAAGATTATAGGAAAATAATATTAAACGTTAAACAAGAATTAGTTTTGTTGAGGTCTTCTAACGATAAAGACATTATTAAAGCTGCAGATAATACGACTGATGCAAACCTTAAAATTAAAATTAGACAAAATTGTATGGAGAGTTCCACATGTTAAATTAGCTGACGAGCATAGAATGCTACTTTTAAGAAAATTAAAAGCCGATCGTGATATTGTTATTCCATTTAGGAGTTGGGAATTCCATGAGCATCCCAGTTTACCTACTACGGATCGACACACTTGGACTGTTAAAACATCAAATTATGTAGAACGAGCCAGGTATATTATATTTGGTTTACAAACAGGTAGAAGAGACGACATCACTAAACATGCAGGACAATTTGATCATTGTGACTTGAAAAATATTAAAGTTTATTTAAATTCACAATTCTTTCCATACGACAATTTAAATGTGTCATTCACTAAGAAGAAATACAGTATATTGTACGATATGTACGCAAGATTCCAAAGTTCATATTACGGTAAAGCAAATACACCTTTATTATCACCTTCAAAATATTACGATGCCTACCCAATAGTTGTAATTGATTGTTCTAAACAAAATGAATCAGTAAAATCATCAAGTGTGGATATAAAAATAGAAATGGAATTCAACGCTGCTATACCGGCTAATACAACTGCATACTGTTTAATTCTACATGATAAAATTGTAACATACACACCTTTAACTGGAATTGTTAAGAATGTACTGTAAAAACCGGTTTTGTTTCATTCCGCGAGTATAAAAGCAGAGCGTACAGACCGCTCCTCATCAGTTTGTTGCCTACTGTTGTATGGGTAGCATCGTATTCAATATGGCTTCTCCTAGTGGTACACCTGAAAATGTGATAGATATTGAGAAGGAGATATCTGAGTTTTTAGATCCTCAAGGTCACCAGGAAGGAGGTGAACAAAACGTTTGCGGACAACTTCACGCCAGTAATAATGTTGAAGAAAAAGGTAAAAGAAGAAAGAATATACAAAAGAGAAAAAGGGATATTGAAGATAATATTTCTCCAAACATATTGAGTGAGGTATTTTTGCGAATATTTTACCCAATCTCTTCCAGTTTGGACAAAAGTGTTTTAATCGGTGTTATGAAATCTACAGATTATTCCCCTACTGTAATTTTAACTCATGGACCCAAAATGATTTTGTTTACGGACAGTGCTTGGGAATCATTTATGAAACACTTGCATCTGCTAGAATGCTATTTAAGTAGTAACATGTTTGGAAGGAAGACAAGAGTAGGACTTTTAGATTCAAATGTGGAAATTGATATTATTAAACAACGTGGTGATCATCAGCTGCGGTTTAGAGACACAACAAGACATGATAACAAAATTCAACTTAATCGAGAGGAGTTTTTCATTTTAACTTGTGCTACTGAACCTATAACAAGATACTTGAGACAACTGGTGTTTTCAAGTTCGATTATTAAAGATTATCTGGAAGACACTTTGGACAAACAACCGGACGCACCTATATTATACGGACCTGTGGATACTTCTATATTTAATAGAGTTCCTCATGAAGTACAGATGTGGAGACAATTGGAAAAGTACGCTCAACTACATAAGAAATCAGTAAAACAGGAAGAAGAGGAAGATGGAGGAGAAGAATCAAGTGTTAGTGATGAAAATGAAAACAAGGAAAATATAAAGATGGAAACTTAAATGACAATGGTTAGTTTTTAAAACGATAACCAACATTTTGTGGGGTTAGGCCTATTGGGGACGGTGCCCACGTTAAATATACACCAACGCGCCAACAACTGTACGGCCTGGTATAAAAGTAGTACCTACCGTGGTGTGGAAATCAGTTGACCTCCTGACTTCGTAATGAGCAGACGTGTGACCTTCAAAATGGACAAGGGAGAAGAACAACAAGTAAAGTCCAAGCCTGGTATTATTGAGTTTCAAGCGTTTCGTGGTAATGATGATAGATTCATTATAAAAGAACTTGTGTTTTTGGACATGAATACAAGTGTTCCTTATTCGTTTTTATTTAAACCACCATGTTCTTATTCGTCTTTAACTAGTAAAGCCGCTACTACCAACAGATGGATTTCAATACACTTCCATCATATCAATTGGTATGATGGTTTTACAAGTTACACGGACTTGTATCACATTATGCATCACTTTTCAGACAAGTTTACCAATATTTACACAAAGGGGCTGGAAAAGAAAAGATGGATCGAAGGATTTACTCATGTTCCGGTTAATGATGTGGAATTGGATAAGAATTATCAATACATGCTGGAAACCATATGTATTTGTACAAAAAGCCCAGAACATGATAAAGATAGACATTGCGCTTTGAAAAATGCCTATAAACTCGCCTCTTACCTTCAAAGTGGGGAATTGGGGAGTGGTGGGGGTAACGGAGAGTATATAAGTGGGGAGCAGACAGGGACCTGGCATGAGTATTACTCGAGATTCCGAGACGACAACATCTCCGAGCAAGAAGACGATCTGTAACCTGACCATGGCATCTCACCAGTTCCTTCAGACTTTGGTCGAGCAGTTCAATGCTCACTCCAAGTCAACAATATTACCTGTAAAGAAGTGTTCGGAACTAAAAGACGAGAAGCACTACATAATCCATGCTATGAAGAAGATGGAGACTACAGTTGGGGAGGCCATCTGCTGCAGTCTCAGCGAGGCACCGTTTACTCCGGGGGATGAACCAAAATTCCAGGTGTACCTGCCCAAGAGATTCGTCCATCTTCTACAAAACGAGGATCTTCGCTCTATTCAACCCGGGTGTCTATACCTGGTGTCGCACGGCTGCACGGGTAGCAATTCTACAGAGTTGACCATCCACATCGCTGACAAGCAGCAGTGTTAGATTTAAGTTTTAATGTTGTACATATGTTGTTGTTGTAATGTTTTATAAATAAACGAATCATAAAAGACAAAAAAAAAAAACAAATGCAACATATCAATATGTGACAAACGTCACGTATTGATATGTTGCATTTTTTTTAAACTTCGCGGGTGACCTTGACCTTTGACCTTTGCATTTCACAACTACCCCCACTACCGTAATTACCCCCACTACCGCACTAGGATTCAAACCTGCTTGGATGCGAAAAACGGTCAGTCTGTTGCCAACTAGCAAACGATGAGCACCTTGTACGAGCTTTGCTTACAACGAGTTATAACTGACGCATC
This sequence comes from Neoaliturus tenellus, assembly GCA_030545055.2. NCBI lineage: Eukaryota > Metazoa > Arthropoda > Insecta > Hemiptera > Cicadellidae > Neoaliturus > Neoaliturus tenellus. The sequence continues at coordinate 87,568 of JAQYXR010000053.1, read as the reverse complement.
TTTATTCCAGACGGCTTTACGAGATAATATCCCTATAACAGTAAAACAGGATATCGAAGAGTACAAGAAAGATAATAGAGGGTATTCGGGATACTCCTGGTATAGGTTCCAAGACGGGGAAAAGTTTTGTAGGCCTTGTGGCAATGCTGCCGTCAGAGACCTTCGACGGTTCGTACAGGAAGGTGGTAGAAAACAGTTCGGATTTCTAGCACCGATGTTTAGATTTGAAAACTACAAGGACACCTGTGCTATTTGTTCCATCCCACTGTATCAATGGAAAAAGTTTAGAAGTGTTTAATTGGATCTTCCATACCCCCACCACCATTACCCCCACCACTTTTTCATGTACCTCTAAACGCTGTGCCTCGGCTTCATTTCTACTCCAGCAGCCGACCTAGCAACATCAGGATGTCTCTGAACGTCAGTTGCGCAAGTTACGAGGAGGTGAGCATCAAGACTCAGCAGGAGCTAAACGACTTGTACAAGGAGTTGCAGCTCATGGTGGCACGAGGCTACCGTATAAACGTGCAAGTTTACGCTTGCAACATACGGAACACCCGGCAGTCAAAAGAAGAGCCTGGACACTCCTCCACGGCTTCCTCACCGGCGTCGATGAAGACCGAGCCAGACAACTTGGACTACTTCAGCTGACTAGCAGTTGTCTTCCTTGTTCTTACAATAATAGAATATGTATATTTTTTCATTATATTAAAGAAGTAAAAGAGCAAAAACACCTATCTTGTTACTGACATATGAGCTCAGTATCAAGATAGGTTTTTTAAAACACAATTTGGATGACCTTGAAACTTCCCCCTCCACTGCTTTGCTACCCCCACCACTTGATTATTGATGTACATGGCACATCACAATTGGAAACCTCATTCCATCTTCAACAGCCACACCGACAACATCAACAATGGCAAACCTACCAACGGATAAAACATGTCCTCACGTTTGCTGTGACTTCGTCCACGAGTTGGAGAAGAGGATGCAGGAGAGGGCGATACGAAGAAAGCAGATACACTCAGAAAATATCATGATAGTCAACGGCTATCTTTTATTGTTCGGCCTTATTATGGTTGTACTTTTCATACTGTATGGCATAGTCACATGTGTCGGCAAGGTTGCAGAAGAAAACGCTCGCCACCATCAATTGGAAAGTTTCAATGTTACTTTGTAGGTTTTCCTTTTTTTAAAACTCCGTTTGGATGACCTTGAAAATTCCCCCACTACTCCACCACACCCCCCACCACTTCACCATGTTCCTGCATGAGCATCACATCAACCGTCATTCCTTGTCCGACAAGCAACCATGGCAGACAACAACACCATCAGCCAAGCTGACTCCACTACTGATGTCGGTACAAGTACGGGTTGGACACTGTCGATCGATAGTGTACACTATTTGGAAACGATTTGCGAACGGATGAAGGAAATACTGCGGGACAACCCTGGGATCATAATACAAATTAATTTAAATTATGATTGGTCCCAAGTTAGAATGCAAGGGGACGATAACAACGGTCAACAATCTCCACAATATTCGCCCATGTCCCCGATCTACCCTTATGGCGAGTCTGACGTCGATGAAGATGAGGCTAATGAGGATGTGGGGGACAACGAGGCTGAAGAGGAGTAACCTTTATTCCTTTTTTTTAAAACCCAAATTGGATGACCTTGAGAATTCCCCCTCCACTATTTCTTTTTTTTAAAACCCAAATTAAATGACCTTGAAAATACCCCCTCCACATACTTTTGGTTTACCCCCTCTACTTTTCAATACTGTTACCACAGTCTGTAGCTCACATCATTCCTTGCTTAGCTATCATGGCGGACAGCACTCTTTCTCGAGTTGACTCCACTACGGATGAAGAATGGCCATTTTCCTGGAATGTTCATCTGCAAGACTCGGCAGAAGTGGATATGTTGCATGAGAAATTGGTGTATGTATTAAACGAAAACCCCAACATTGAATGTAGAATGACTATGGATTTCGATGCGACAGGGGTCCACACTCAACCTTCCACTTCCAGCCAGCCTGAACCTCAGCTACCTACAGCCGAAGAACTTTACACATCTTTACACTCCAGTACGGCCGGAGGATGTGGTTATCAGCGAGGCAGACTCTACTACAAGTTATATTGAGCCAACGAATTGGAAGCTTGTTGTTGACACCTTACACAAGGTCGACTTAGTATGTGACAAATTGAAGGAATTGATGATGCAAGATCCTGGTCTTCGTTTTAAAATTGATTTGTTTTTCATCTGGGGAGCACCTGCACGGGGCTCTTCGTCTGACAGCTCTCTAAGTACAACGGACGAGGAGGAGGAGGACGACTAGTTATCTTTTTTAAAACTCCGTTTGGATGGCCTTGACCTTTCCCCCTCCACTGAGTTTATTTAAGGTGCACTCTCAATGACTGCAGCATCATTTCATCGCGCACCTTCACCACAGCAACATGGAGAGTCAACTCAACTACTGTTGCAAACGGAAATGTTTTTCATGGCCAAATGACATTGATGTTGCGGATGGCCTGGCGTGTAGAAAATGTGAAGCTTTTGGTCAATGCATGTGTAAGTGCAAGTCTTGGAAGAAGCCGAAACCAGAGTTGAAGACATTCCATGTGTATCAGATGAGAGGGCATAAGTACACTTGTTGCCCTGAACGTTGCATTGAATTCACACTAAAACAGCTAACTGGCTGCAAATTGTGCAACAATCAATTTGCAGGTTTTTGCAAACATTATTTAGGAGCCTGTCAGTACAGATCAACTTGGCATACAGAAGCACTCACTATCAATGAAATCGCTATAGATACACAAGAGTAGTCTTTCTACTCTTTTCTTTTTTAAAACTCCATTTGGATGACCTTGACCTTTCCCCCTCCACTCACCTTAGTTTATATAAACCCCATTCCCACTGACCACAGCATCACTTCATCGTGCTCCCTCGTCAAAGCAACATCAACTATGGAAAGTAAGCGCATCTCATGTTGCGAGCATAGGTGTTTGGAGATACAAGGCGTCACATATTGTGCAAAGAAGCGTTGGGAGGAAGAGACGGGGACAACCTATTGCTGTGAGGATAAGTGTTTCCTCTTACCAAAGTGGCAAGTGGATGGGCTGGCCTGCCGGCAATGTGAATGCTTCGGATGTTGCAGGTGTAGATGCAAGAACCAACAGCTGCCACCGCCGGTACTACAAACTTTCAAAATCTACAAATCCAAATACTTTTATACTTGTTGTCCGCAGCGGTGTATTAAATTTCACTTCTCCAATCTTACCAATTGTCGGAAATGCTACGGACAACCTGATGGGTGGTGCACCTGTTTTCTGGACTCCTGCCGCTACAGATCGGATTGGTTTACAGATCCATTAGAAATTGATGAAGTCGCCCAGGAAGCACAAGAGTAGTCTTTCTACTCTTCATCTTTTTTAAAACTCCATTTGGATGACCTTGAGATTTCCCCCTCCACTTCCCCATATACCTAGAGTACACAGAGCCTGACAGTCAGTCACTCGGTGGCTGTCGTGGGGTGCGCATCGGTGTCGGCGCTCCATTGTTAGGTTTTCTAGGTCACGGTAATATCAAATTGTTGGTGTTGTGCTGGTTCAAGGTCACCTGAGGGATAACCGATTGCCCATTTAGGCAGAGTCATGTCAGAAACTCGAGTTTAACTTGGCACTTTTGCCGTTTCTCGTCGAAAGTTCGCTCCAAGTGGTCAAGGTCACGGGGACTCGGACTGAAACTCGGAGCGTAGTGCGAGAAACGGCAAAAGTGCCAAAAAATTTTAAGTTTCGGCATGACCTTGACCTTAGTGGAGTCGGTGACGTCATTTTGATGACGTAAGGGGTGATGACGTCATCAGCACGTCATTTCTGTGACGTCATGGGTGTGACGTCATGGAAATGACGTCATTGGTGATGACGTCATCGATGACGCAATCGATGACGTCATCGATGACGTCATCGGTGAGGTCATTGACCTCGATGACGTCATCCCTCAGGTGACCTTGAACTGAGCCAGCACCAACAATTTGACACTACTGTTGGCTTAAGATAAGTTTTACATAAACTATTAATGTTACACCTTCATTTAAACCAAGTGAGTGCGTGAAGATTTCTTGGGTTTGATCAGTTTTTTGTTTAGCTGAATGCTATCAAGATTGTTAGCTCAAAGCGACCACTTAAGTATTATTGAGTAAATAGATTACAATTATAAACATGACGCCTATCAACATTTGGAATTCTTTTTAAATGAATTGTACACTTTAAGCTTGTTTTCATGTACAGTGAGATTGTGAGTGACCCGTTTTACTGGGGAATTACTGCAAAAGCAACATGCAAATTTATGTTTTCCATTTTAGGTACAGTAATTCTTTATTTACAATTTGACCTTTTCCCAAATAAACTTTAATAACGGGAAATTAAACGCTCAAACGCTCTGTGGCGTACAGAATGTGACATAAACAACGAAAAACAACATAAACCCAGCCAAGTCCTTGCGTGCATGTTAAAAGCTCACGCGCAAAAACACCAACCCCTGCTCGTTTTGTGTTGCATTCTTTGTTGCAAATGTGACATTTATTGTAGTAATACATTACAGGGTGACTGTAAAACATTTTTGGCAGTACATTACTACCGATTGCAATTATTCCATTCTCTTTTATTTGCACCAATAATGTTGTTCATAAATTTTACTACTGTATTGTCAAAAGAAAATTATTCCATCATAAAACCGCCATTTTATATTACTTTTTAACGGCGAAATCTTGGCAGTAGGGCATAAATTAGATTTATGTTATATAAAATATTATATTTAAATAAAAGGCCTCTGTACATTTTTTCATGGCTTTCTACAGTGTAGGAAAAAGGGGATACAGATTAGTAGCCTACTCTTTGTGTTGTGTTGTAAAAGTGACAAAATTAATTTGGTATTAACAACTCAGCATGAATACCTATTATACTACACAATTATTTTCGAAAAATAACTTAATGAATTAATCATTGGTGAGGCAAATACCAAGTTAACAGTGCCAAAATACTAATTTTCGTCAATAATTGGTACAAAAGCTAGCAGTATTTTTCGTACAAAACCCGGCAATGTTTGTAAACATTTTCGTAAACACAGAAAAATCTCATTTTCATTCAAGGTGAGATTAAAGGGGAGATTCGGAAATCTACATCTTGGAACCACTTGTCTACCGAGTGGGGGTAAGGTAATGAGAAGCGCGTAAATCTGGCGGTAGATAGCGACGCGACGTCTGGCGGCAGCAGCGGTAATTAACCGACCGGAAGTCCCCCATCCTGCACCGGAAGCGCTCCAATCTTTCCCGCTCGATCAATTGTGTCATTTGCAGCGAGATCAGATTGTCTTTAAACTCGGTGATTTGATTTGATCGCCATTTCGTGACGTTGAGCCATTCACACTAAAATCTAGAAATGTATTATTTGTAAACTTCAATATACTATTACGTCCATAAATTACGTCATCACTTTTTGGCCATTTTTGGACCCCCCCCTCCCTAAAATCATCCTACCATCATAATTTGTCTGACCCCCCCCCCCCCTCTCAGAAAAATGACGTCATTTTTAACAAATCTCCGTTTTAAATAAAAATAATGTTTTTCCCGTCAAAGCTACTTAAGTTCTATTCTTTATTAATTTATTAAGACTATCAATTAACTTTTGAACGGTAGTTTTGGCGGTTGTTTGTTGAAAGAACTATCTAGAAGAACATTCTAAAAGAACTTAATACTACTTACATTGATCTGATAATGAACGCTGCCTGATAAACTAAAATCAAATCTGAATGTAACCTTAAGAAATAAAGCCAAAATGATTTTCACAATGAAAAACAAAGTAAAATAAACTATAAAACAAGGCCTAAAAATAGTCTAATGTGTTTTCTGATGATTATTTTATACAGTTCAATTGTGTACAAATATATCATTGTTTTACAGAAATATTGATATAAAACATCATTTTTTAAATTACGTCATATCAAAGCTGACCCCCCCGCCTTGCCCATCACCCTACCGTCATTTTAAATCTGGACCGTCCCCCCTATTTTCAGATGACGTAATTTATGGACGGCCCCTTGGATGATTTTTAGTAACACATAAATAATAGTTACCGTATAGCAAAATGGATTTGCAGCTAATACTATCAAATCAGTTGCATTAATAAACGCAATGCCCTTCCATTTTATTATAGATAGCTTTGAATAAACATTCCACAAATTACAGTTTAAAACCAACAATAATTGCAATTATTGGTTTACTCAATTGTTAAAGGTTTCATAATAGGTTAGAAATCATGGAAACCATTTGATTTGTTTTTGTTATTTTCAGTATTGATGGTCTAGAGTGTATTAATTAGGTGTTATATTTTATTTAAATCAATAAATAAGTATGTATTCTTTAAATACGTTCATCATTTCACACTTAACTTCCGAATAAAATTACATATTAATTGTTTTGTAATACAATAACTATGCAGGTAAATAATTTGCGAAAACAAAAGTCCAATCGATTAGACTTAGTCTGATATTTATTTCTGAACTTAAGAGTCATCTTCACCCCTGGGCCAGTAGCCCATTGTTGCGCAGTCGGCAATGTTGACTATACGGGCTTTTAATGCAAAACATGGTATTAGATTCCCCTGTTTCGGACGCCGTTTTTCAACCGATTTTCTTTAAACTTGGTAAGTGTTTAGTTGAATAGTTGTAGGCCTACTATGTCCCTCATACCTCGAAATTTTGATTGAATATTCCAATAAATTTTGAAATATTAACTAAGAAAAATCGAGATACTTTGCGACGTAACAGAAAGTAATATTTGTTAAATTTTCAAAATTTCGAGGTATGAGGGACATAGTATAACTATTCAACTAAACACTTACCAAGTTTAAAGAAATTTGGTTGAAAAACGGCGTCCGAAACAGGGGAATCAAATACCATGTTTTGCATTCAAAGCCGTATGGTTAACATTGCCGAGTGCGCAACAATGGGCTACTGGCCCAAGGGTGAAGATGACTCAAACTACCCTTCAAGAACACACACGGACATCGTGATCAATTGAACTTTTAACGAAGTCCCTCGAGGAATCAGTTAGTTGGCGACGGTCGATGGAAACACTTTCGCTGATTGGCCGTGCGAGTCACGTGACAGCTAGACAGAGAGGAGCAGAAGAAGAGTTACGGCTGTAGGGCTGATGGAAGAATAGGTTATCATTGAGAAAAGGGACTGACCACCTGAGAATTGTGTAGACGGAACTGGCTTGAAATACAGTATTTTATTTTTAATCTGGTTTGTTTTAGTAATACTCACGCGTACTCCTGTAATATAGGACAATTTATTTTAACTTGAAATTTTATAAATAATTGATTTGGTCATAATCTACAACTGAGATATTCCAACATTTAATTTCTTCTGTTTGTGTTATCGACATCGAATTTTTTTATTCGTTACTTAACGCAACAGTGTCAGGAAATTTTGTTACAACCAAACAAAACGGAATAAACCTCTACTGTTAAAGGACAGTTAAAATACAAATTTTTTGAAGACGGAATTTCATCTTGAAATAGATTAGTAAAAGATACTGTACCTCTTTGAATGTAACCTCCTTGAATCTCAAGGAAAGTAAATTAAAATACATGTAAGTAAGGTAAAATTTTACGTGTTATGGTATTTTACCTAGGAGTAGTTAAAGTTTAGATTAAAACTTCAAGTAATGAAACACAAAGAGAAATACAGGTCGTACTAAGGAAATATTTAAACATACTATACATTCAAGCGTTACACTTTGCTCCAGATCCCCACTGCAGATAGGATAGAAATCATGCAGTCCATTTAGAAGCGGGTTTGTGCCCAGGCTTGGCTCAAATATCACATTCCATACCGACTGAACAAGTTTTCCTTGGCTCAGACCCAAGTATCAAGAATACTTATGGCCCTCACAAAGATACTACAGGCGGGCAGTTAAAACAAGCAAAGAGAAACCGAGTTGCCAACATAGACAGAGGCAGAGGGGGAGTGGTCAAAGTCGCAGACAATGAGAAGGGCAGAATAGATGCTGCGATTAGAAATGCGGTAAAGTAAACTCATAGATCCTACTAATGATTCTTTTTATTTTGATTGGATCAGTTGAGCAAGCGGATAACTGCTTACTCGCCAGTTCTCACGAAATCTTATAGGCCATGTGAAGACAGATATCAAGGAATAATAGCTGGGATTAGTCCGACATACTGGATCATTGGTACATTTGAATCCTAGTAAATAACCATCTTGAAAATGGTGAAAGATATAGTAATGTGATTTAAATTTTCGATGAAATTATTCTCTGCTACAGTATTTTTTTTTTATTTTCCACTAAACTCTAAGAAGTCTTATTATTAATTTTAAAAATAGGTTGAGTTTTTCTTTTAAAGTTTTGCTTAGTGTAAACTATTTCCCATGTAACCACCCCAACATAATTCTTTGTCGCTGCCAAAGATTCAATCAATACAAGTTAGTTGCACTTATTGCGTTCAATGTTACCACCTCGACCATCCACAAAAGCGCTTCAACTAATTAAGTCCCTTCTAAATTTTTTAGAGAGGTCTCGGTCCCTCATTACGTTAGAGAATGGCGACGCAGCCTCCGGTAGCGGCTGAATGTTCTCATACAACCTGACTATGAATAATTCAACACCGCCATTCACGCTGCTACCTTCCATTGTTGGCCTAATTAGAATTATATCAGCTGATCTACTCCCCCCCCCCCACCTGCTGGACGTGTCTGATTCCCCTCCCCCTCCACCTACATTGCAATTCTGTTATAACATTATTGTGGTTGTGCACTTGATTACTGTGTTGATATGTGTTGAGCACAAACTGTTGAATGTTGGAATACAATTGGTTTGTGAGGTAATTTTTTTAGAACAATCTTATTACTAAACAAACTTGTTCATCTGAGGATCATTAGCGTCCACTGAACATTATTTCTGAACATTGTAGAATTTAGTTATAACATTATTGTGGCCTTGTTCAATTAACTATTGTATGCAGAAGCAAAGAAGAAATTTACACAGAACCAAATTAGGGGCATCCTATGTTGAAAACTTTAGTTTTCCCTCGAAAATCAAAGAGAAATATAGCGTTAAAACTGGGATTACTTCTTCTAATTACCACGGGAAGCACATTTTTATACCTCTGAAATGTGAAAATTAGCATATTTGTTTACAACAATATTCAATCAATAACTAACTTCTGAAAAATTATTCTAACCAATCAGCTTAGTTCTTTAATAAAAATTAAATCGTAGTGGTGCTTTCTGTGTTTTGAAGGTGGCTTTCTCCTTCAAGATGTCCCTACAGTATTTAGTTTGTTCTGTTAGTTTGTTTCCTTCGACAGAAGTAATGTACTATGTAGTTTAACTTAAATTTATGAAGTTGAAATGTAAATGGTTTTGAGACCGTTTTAGGACAGTAAAAATTTTGTTTCTAAACAAACACCCACTTGAGTATTATTTAGCATCTGTTGAATAAATGTCTTAAACCAATTAAAAGATGACATAGGACGCACATGAGACGACATAGGATGACATAGGACATAGAATGGCATAATATATAGGAGCTCTAAGAGTTTCTATGTAAATAGTTTTGGCAAAATAACTTTCGCATATCACAAAAAATACTTTAGTCGTGTCTTTAAAGAATATTAAAATTTCCATATTTTCATTTTATTTATTTCACCTAACACCTAATTCCTTTTGGCACTTTTTAGCATTTGTTTATTTTCCGATAAAGTTTTTTTTAAGAACCTCAATTGCCTACGCCGCAACGAAACTGTTTTTTCAGTTCTAATGGCGGTTTAAGAATTATAAAGTAAATTGACTCATGTTCACGTTTTTAACCAGGTGAATCTGTTTTATGACCACACTGAGGCATGATTCGATAAGAAGTGCATGACTAAATAAAACTAATTGTTTAGCCATTTTTTAACCCTTTCACTACTTTAACTTTAGATATTTATTCTAAATCAATCAGAATTTAGTTTTTGCCTCTAACCTACATTTTTTAACCTTCAGATCAATCTTGCGCGGGCAGAAAGTAGGCCACCAGGGGTGCACCTTAACCGCTACATTACCCAGCCAATTTCCATTGAAATGGAAGGATTACGCCTTAACACACCGGGACTGAATAATGGATCGACTTGGAATGGGCAACTGTAAGGCAAAGCTACTCCTGAGAAAATAGTTACCAGAGAAGCTTAAAAATAATAAGACATACTTTCTCTCTACAGTTGAAAAATCAATAAATTGGCGAGGAATTAAAATAGATTGTCATTATATGTATCTTAATTGTAATTTAGTTATTTTTAAGTTACTAGAGTGAAAATATGATGAAAAAATTATCTGAAGATGAAATTTTTTATGATAAAAAACTGGAAGTAAAGTGCAATTAATGTAATTTTTAAAATTATTCTTTAAATAATTGAAAACTCAATTTTTTTACATTTCGAGTTTATTACACGACTGTTTTGTATATACAATCTAGTATTACTTTTGTATAATTGAAAAAGTTTTTTTTTTAATTAAATAAATTAAATAGGGATGGTTATGATTATTGTAAAATTTTATTGGTGAGCATGTTTTTCAAGTACCAAACTTGTAAAATCACAACCTGGGATTCTAGGAGCTTTGAGGGTAGCGGCCGCCCTTGTGTACAAAAGGGTCGAAGGGTGAAGGGCCCCTTCAAGTCAGACCTGGCCATGAAAGCATCTGCCCTTCATCTGATGTTTCTTTTGTTGGTCTTTAAATGAACAGAAGCGAAAAAGTTCTCTTAACAATTAATTATTTGTACATAACGTATTTCTAAGCAAGGCCACGTAATAAAGTTGAAAATATTTTTTTTAATTCCGTAAAAAGATTTTACTATTCTCCGGCTAGATAAAAGTATACAACTACTTCAAAGGGTTTTCACACTAGAACAGTTTTAAACCCCTACTGGAAGGACAAAACTGAAATATCATATGGAGGTCCTTTCCTCCTTTGCAGGTGCTGCATAGTTGTGTATTTGTAGGTCCTCTTTTACCCATTTTTTTTTTTTTATTAAAAGAGTTTGGCAGTGCCTTTTTACTGCTTATCGTTCCAAATAGACTATTAGTCTGAGCATGGATCGCAGTAGACAAAGTAAGGGGGTGAGCCACTACAGTGCAGGAGAATGGGACTGAAAACATTCGTGGCATAACTCGGATTCGAACCCACAACATCGCTGCCGTGGTTCCGTGTGTAGGTGTATTAACCTTGCATCGTATGGTCCCTGACAGGGGCATTAAGATAAATTTTCTATTAATACCCCGTCGCAGCAGACCTGCGTACTCAGCGGATTTCCAATGGAATTTCAAATGTTTTACTTTCCCCATTAAAAACACCATAGGACCGAGTATGTAGGTTTGCTGCCATGGAGTGTTGTAAAAAAACTAAGATGATTAATAATTAATTAAGGTAAAAACACAAAATTGTAATCTGGCAATTTTTAATTTTCCCCATAAACTCCATGGGGGTGAGTATGTAGGTTTGCCGCCATGTGGGTTTTGTGAGTAAGTATAAAATAAACCCTATTTAGATCATGTACATACCAAATTTGATTAAGTTATCTCAATAAATAAGTAAAATGGTTTTATCGATTTCCCTTTAGAATAACTTGGGAAACACTTTTTTAGATTTTCTCCGTAACCAGTTACTCTAAGATAAAGATTCAAATTACCAAATTGTTAGTTTTTTCAAGCTACTTTCAATGGGTTCAGGTGAAATTGATGATTTTTTAATATTGAGGTCAAAAAATGCCAAAAACCCATTTTTGATCCTTTTGAAACCCTATAAAACTTTTTTCCCATTATGCTGGTGTGCGAACTCTTAGATAATATAGAAATATTTATACTCATATAAGAAATTGAACAAAATTAAAATAATATTGTTTTCTTCTTTAACAGGTAAGTTCAGGAAGTTATGAGCAACACGGCATTTTATTCTTGTGAGTAAATAATTACAGTAGGCTACTGTACTAAATATTTGTGTTAATTATTTTTGTAACAATTAACTTTTAACAAGAATATATATATTTGTTAATCTTATTACCACATGTAATGAAAAGGGATATGTTTTTAAAGTATTTAAAGCATTCGATGCACTGCTAAACGATCCCAAGCAATGTTATGCAGTTTGTGATAAGTCTTTGAATTACACAGTTATTTAAAAACAATTTTCCGAGAGTTCGATCGAAGTGGATATTGTAATATCGCAATCCGGTTTGTCATCAAAAGTTTCCTTCAAAATGGTCCCATTATGCGGAACGGCCCGGACAATGATTCCACTAAGAGCGTTATAAGCCGCTCAGCGCTCTGCTAACTGCCGAGAATTAAATTAAACCGTAGTTATTAATCCATTCTGTTCTAAAGTCACATGGATTAAAAATTGTTTAATCCTAATCCTACTTAATTGCATTCTTGGACATGATTTTACTTTTAACGCACCCCATTCTACATATCTAAACGGAATTGTAAGGAATAAAATTTTGGAAGTACTGGTGGGTGAAATGCATTACATTTTGGTAAGTGATCATCTTACCTTACATAATGCAACATCGTTATTCGCCTTATAACGAAGTTGGTTCTATTATGTCCACTAGGCGTTAAATACCACTTACTCACGAGTCTATAATTTGAAATAACCATCAGTAATGAGATTTTGGCATGTTGTTGTTCAAGGCACTGTCTATATCTTGGATATACTATACAACTTCAGTGTTTTTAATAATAGAACTAATATTAAAACATAAGCCACGTATTTTTGTAATATCCTAATAAAACAATCATAGTTTTGACACTTTTAATGATTGCCAAAACTCGAATTATCAACATAGAAAAAGTTAAATTAATGTTTGTTGCATAAACTTAAAGATTCATGCAAGTCGATAAGTTATAATTTAGCGCCAGGTTGTTAAATAGCGTATTCCTTGTGCTAATGAACTTGTAGTTTTACTTTCACTCGCATGGTAGGAAATGATAGCGTTTGTATCTTGTAGTTTGTCAACGTATAACTAATCATTATCCGCTCACTAATGAGTGAGTTAAGTACGTGTAACTATCGGACAGTTAGACGTATCTACGTTCATTAACATATTCCGTTCCCCGAAGCAGCTACCCGGTGTCACCCTACATATATTACCTATGGTAATTTAATTAGATCTGGTACAAGGTACCACTTACTTCTATTAAAGAATGGTCTAACAGATTATCGGCTTGGTTAAAAAGAACGTATTGATTAGCTCTGACTTTTTACCGTTCCGGCTGTTCTGGTTTATATTAGGGTGGACCCCAAACTTGCGTTACTAACTTCACCTTAAATTCATTATAAAAATAAGTTACGTAATTCGAAATTAGGCAATTAGTTGTAAGATAATAATTTTGGAGTACCAATAATGTTCATATTTTAATTTATTTTCATATCCTACAACTTTCTAAAACGTACTTTAAAATGGAAATTTTCGCGCTTTATTAAATTAGTTAAAAGAAATTTTACAAAATGCATTATAATGTTCGATAAATGAAACACACTAACATTCTGAAGGTGTGAAGATGTTTCTTAACTCATCCCAAAGTCATTATGATGATTGTTTTTTTTGAATATTTTAAATTACATAAATTAAAGAAACTCTGTCTACTGTTTGAAACAGTTTTGTTTTATTGGATTTAAAAACATAATTTAAACTGTATTTTTTGCTTGTCTTTGCGTTTTTCACTGACGAAGCGTGATTGTGAATACATATCCTGCAGTGATATAGTTTTAAATTGGCGTAAACCGAATCATATAACTACGTGGACTGATTTGGAACTGCTGACGGAAAGGTATTTATATTTTAACCTAATATGTCTAACTGCAATTATTGGGATACAAATATGAATAACTCAAACACGTTGATTTTTGAACTGTGTAAAACGGCAGTTTTAGGCTTGAAATTACTAATAAATCTTTTGAATGACTTTTCCCAAATGACCAGTACATTTCATGACATATTGAAGATTTACACTACCACAAAATTCTGCAAGTAAACGACACATAATGAGAAAATTTTGGGTTTTGTTTGAAATAAACCTCCCGGGATGGACCACCCGAGAGGGCAGTGGAGCATTGCAGGCCGGATAAGGGACAGCAATAAGTCATCGGGTGGGAAACAACGAGGTTAAAACTAGATCCAGAGTGCTCCCTGTTGATTTGCGCCATTTAACCCACGATTCCCGCTGTTTCCTTGGTAACCATCCCACACTTAACCCTCGTTTCCTTGGTTACCAGTGTTGACTATTCAGATTGGTCACAACAAGCTTACAAAATTACAGAATATACTTTTAAGACATCTAATTGTTTGTTGTGTTTTTTTTTTTTTTTTTTTTTTTTTTTTAAGAACCACTTTGATTTGATGGCCTGAGTGAAGGCTGTTGAAGTTGGTTACCAAATAAAATGTCAGATAGGTGTGGGTGAAATGACAGATACCAGACTGTAACTGTATACAAAGGACTGGTTACCAAGGAAACAGCGAGGATCGTGGGTAAAATGGCTCCATTCAACAGGGGGCATATTTCCCCATGTAGCACCCTATAGCTGGTTTACCCTCGTTGGTGGGGACCATCAGTGGTGAGGTGTAGCAATTCAGTGGTAATGCACGTCGCAAACACAGTGTGTTACTTCACTTCTAGAACGGCTTAATAATATTTGGACCAATTTGGACTCGATTGGTTGGACTAAATTCTTAGTCCAAATTGGTTAAATATTATTAAGCCGTTCTAGAAGTAAAGAGCCACACTGTGTTTGCATTACCACAGCATTGCTACACCACTGAAGGTCCCCAACGACGAGGTTAAACCAGCTATAGGGTGCTACATAGAGAAATATGCCCCCTTGTTGATTGAAGCCATTTTACCCACGATCCTAGCTGTTTCCATCGTAACCAGTCCTTTGTTTACAGTTACAGTGTCATATCTGTCACTTCACCCACACCTATCCGACATTTTTATTGTACTTCAGTTTAAATAAAATTATTCATACATTCATATTTTGTTATATCTTTAGGGTAAATTAAATGAATAACTTCTATTAGTCTAGGAGTATGCCACAAATGCGATCATGAAGGAGGATCGAGTCGAAAATTATAAGCACTGCTCGAACTTTGCATTGATGTCAGTAATTACCACCATTTTTCATTGCCGAAATGAAAAATGCATTAACTCCCCGGGATATATTTGGCATTTTGATGTCGAGTATGTAGTACTTTGCCCAGAATTCTAAGCCAAAGCCCTTTAAAATGATGAGTAATATCACACAAACAGATTCAGTTTTTTAAGTAACTTCCTTTAACGATATCCTCTAAATCTCACGCCTCTTTTGTTACCTTCGACTAGACCCCACCTCAACGTGTGGATGTGCCGGTGTCGGTGTCCTGTATCTAGGCCAGTGTCAAGGTCGTGTGACGCGGCGGCATCTGTTTGTGTCCCACGCATCGTCAACGACCAACGACGCGTCGTCTCGTTTGTTACCTTCGTCTAGACCCCACCTCAACGTGTAGATGTGTCAGGGTTGGTGTCCTGTATCTAGGCCAGTGTCAAGGTCGTGTGACGCGGCGGCATCTGTTTGTGTTCCACGCATCGTCAACGACCAACGACGCGTCGTCTCGTTTGTTACCTTCGTCTAGACCCCACCTCAACGTGTGGATGTGTCTGTGTTGGTGTCCTGTATCTAGGCCAGTGTCAAGGTCGTGTGACGCGGCGGCATCTGTTTGTGTCCCACGCATCGTCAACGACCAACGACGCGTCGCCTCGTTTGTAACCTTCGTCTAGACCCCACCTCAACGTGTGGATGTGCCAGTGTTGGAGTCCTGTATGTAGGCCAGTGTCAAGGTCGTGTGACGTGGCGGCATCTGTTTGTATCCCACGCATCGTCAACGACCAACGACGCGTCGCCTCGTTTGTTACCTTAGACTAGACCCCACTTCAACGTGTGGATGTGCCAGTGACGGTGTCCTGTATCTAGGCCAGTGTCAAGGTCGTGTGACGTGGCGGCATCTGTTTGTATCCCACGCATCGTCAACGACCAACGACGCGTCGCCTCGTTTGTTACCTTAGACTAGACCCCACCTCAACGTGTGGATGTGTCAGTGTCGGTGTCCTGTATCTAGGCCAGTGTCAAGGTCGTGTGACGTGGCGGCATCTGTTTGTATCCCACGCATCGCCAACGACCAACGACGCGTCGCCTCGTTTGTTACCTTCGTCTAGACCCCACCTCAACGTGTGGATGTGCCAGTGTCGGTGTCCTGTATCTAGGCCAGTGTCAAGGTCGTGTGACGTGGCGGCATCTGTTTGTGTCCCACGCCTCGTCAACGACCAACGACGCGTCGCCTCGTTTGTTACCTTCGTCTAGACCCCACCTCAACGTGTAGATGTGCCAGTGTCGGTGTCCTGTATCTAGGCCAGTGTCAAGGTCGTGTGACGTGGCGGCATCTGTTTGTGTCCCACGCCTCGTCAACGACCAACGACGCGTCGCCTCGTTTGTTACCTTCGTCTAGACCCCACCTCAACGTGTGGATGTGCCAGTGTCGGTGTCCTGTATCTAGGCCAGTGTCAAGGTCGTGTGACGTGGCGGCATCTGTTTGTATCCCACGCCTCGTCAACGACCAACGGACGCGTCGCCTCGTTTGTTACCTTCGTCTAGACCCCACCTCAACGTGTGGATGTGCCAGTGTCGGTGTCCTGTATCTAGGCCAGTGTCAAGGTCGTGTGACGTGGCGGCATCTGATTGTATCCCACGCCTCGTCAACGACCAACGACGCGTCGCCTCGTTTGTTACCTTCGACTAGACCCCACCTCAACGTGTGGATGTGCCAGTGTCGGTGTCCTGTATCTAGGCCAGTGTCAAGGTCGTGTGACGTGGCGGCATCTGTTTGTATCTAACGCCTCGTCAACGACCAACGACGCGTCCCTCGTTTGTTACCTTCGTCTAGACCCCACCTCAACGTGTGGATGTGCCAGTGTTGGTGTCCTGTATCTAGGCCAGTGTCAAGGTCGTGTGACGTGGCGGCATCTGTTTGTGTCCCACGCCTCGTCAACGACCAACGACGCGTCGCCTCATTTGTTACCCTCGTCTAGACCACACCTCAACGTGTGGATGTGCCAGTGTCGGTGTCCTGTGTCTAGGCCAGTGTCAAGGTCGTGTGACGTGGTGGCATCTGTTTGTATCCCACGCCTCGTCAACGACCAACGACGCGTCGCCTCATTTGTTACCCTCGTCTAGACCCCACCTCAACGTGTGGATGTGCCAGTGTTGGTGTCCTGTATCTAGGCCAGTGTCAAGGTCGTGTGACGTGGCGGCATCTGTTTGTATCCCACGCATCGTCAACGACCAACGATGCGTCGCCTCGTTTGTTACCTTCGTCTAGACCCCACCTCAACGTGTGGATGTGCCAGTGTTGGTGTCCTGTATCTAGGCCAGTGTCAAGGTCGTGTGACGTGGCGGCATCTGTTTGTGTCCCACGCATCGTCAACGACCAACGACGTGTCGCCTCGTTTGTTACCTTTGACTAGACCCCACCTCAACGTGTGGATGCGCCAGTGTTGGTGTCCTATATCTAGGCCAGTGTCAAGGTCGTGTGACGTGGCGGCATCTGTTTGTGTCCCACGCATCGTCAACGACCAACGACGCGTCGCCTCGTTTGTTACCTTCGTCTAGACCCCACCCCAACGTGTGGATGTGCCAGTGTCGGTGTCCTGTATCTAGGCCAGTGTCAAGGTCGTGTGACGTGGCGGCATCTGTTTGTATCCCACGCCTTGTCAACGACCAACGACGCGTCGCCTCGTTTGTTACCTTCGTCTAGACCCCACCTCAACGTGTGGATGTGCCAGTGTTGGTGTCCTGTATCTAGGCCAGTGTCAAGGTCGTATGACGTGGCGGCATCTGTTTGTGTCCCACGCATCGTCAACGACCAACGACGCGTCGCCTCGTTTGTTACCTTCGTCTAGACCCCACCTCAACGTGTGGATGTGCCAGTGTCGTTGTCCTGTATCTAGGCCAGTGTCAAGGTCGTGTGACGTGGCGGCATCTGTTTGTGTCCCACGCCTCGTCAACGACCAACGACGCGTCGCCTCGTTTGTTACCTTCGTCTAAACCCCACCTCAACGTGTGGATGTGCCAGTGTTGGTGTCCTGTATGTAGGCCAGTGTCAAGGTCGTGTGACGTGGCGGCATCTGTTTGTATCCCACGCCTCGTCAACGACCAATGACGCGTCGCCTCGTTTGTTACCTTCGTCTAGACCCCACCTCAACGTGTGGATGTGCCAGTGTCGGTGTCCTGTATCTAGGCCAGTGTCAAGGTCGTGTGACGTAGCGGCATCTGTTTGTATCCCACGCATCGTCAACGACCAACGACGCGTCGCCTCGTTTGTTACCTTCGTCTAGACCCCACCTCAACGTGTGGATGTGTTAGTGTTATTGTCCTGTATACAGGCCAGTATCAAGGTCGTATGACGTGGCGGCATCTGTTTGTATCTCACGCATTATCAACGACCAACGACGCGTCGCCTCGTTTGTTACCTTCGTCTAGACCACACCTCAACGTGTGGATGTGCCAGTGTCGGTGTCCTGTATCTAGGCCAGTGTCAATGTCGTGTGACGTGGCGGCATCTGTTTGTGTCCCACGCCTCGTCAACGACCAACGACGCGTCGCCTCGTTTGTTACCTTCGTCTAGACCCCACCTCAATGTGTGGATGTGCCAGAGTCGGTGTCCTGTATCTAGGCCAGTCTCAAGGTTGTGTGACGTGGCGGCATCTGTTTGTATCTAACGCCTCGTCAACGACCAACGACGCGTCGCCTCGTTTGTTACCTTCGTCTAGACCCCACCTCAACGTGTGGATGTGCCAGTGTCGGTGTCCTGTATCTAGGCCAGTGTCAAGGTCGTGTGACGTGGTGGCATCTGTTTGTATCCCACGCCTCGTCAACGACCAACGACGCGTCGCCTCGTTTGTTACCTTCGTCTAGACCCCACCTCAACGTGTGGATGTGCCAGTGTCGGTGTCCTGTATGTAGGCCAGTGTCAAGGTCATGACGTGGCGGCATTTGTTTGTGTCCCACGCCTCGTCAACGACTAACGACGCGTCGCCTCGTTTGTTACCTTCGTCTAGACTCCACCTCAACGTGTGGATGTGCCAGTGTCGGTGTCCTGTATCTAGGCCAGTGTCAAGGTCGTGACGTGGCGGCATCTGTTTGTATCCCACGCCTCGTCAACGACCAACGACGCGTCGCCTCGTTTGTTACCTTCGTCTAGACCCCACCTCAACGTGTAGATGTGCCAGTGTTGGTGTCCTGTATGTAGGCCAGTGTCAAGGTCGTGACGTGGCGGCATCTGTTTGTATCCCACGCCTCGTCAACGACCAACGACGCGTCGCCTCGTTTGTTACCTTCGTCTAGACCCCACCTCAACGTGTGGATGTGCCAGTGTCGGTGTCCTGTATCTAGGCCAGTGTCAAGGTCGTGTGACGTGGTGGCATCTGTTTGTATCCCACGCCTCGTCAACGACCAACGACGCGTCGCCTCGTTTGTTACCTTCGTCTAGACCCCACCTCAACGTGTGGATGTGCCAGTGTCGGTGTCCTGTATCTAGGCCAGTGTCAAGGTCGTGTGACGTGGCGGCATCTGTTTGTATCCCACGCATCGTCAACGACCAACGACGCGTCTTTGTTACCCGTGTCTCTCTAACGACGAGGCCGTCAGAGCTAGTTAAACGCTTCCCACAAGTATTCCTTATATTGTGTCAAAAGGTAAATTAGTCCTTTGGATCTGTAATTAACACTTTGTACATTATACCTGTAATTACTCCGTCTAAAAGGATTAGAGACAGCTTTTGACTTAACGAGTCTCAATGTTGCATTCCATTAAAAATCTATCCCACCAAATGGAACTAGGCTAAATCGTAAAGTAAAATTGTTTAGCCATATACTGTTGTCTCAAAAGTTCTTCTTAATTATTTCATGAACGACAAAAGCTTTTAGAATTTTGCCAAAACCTGGGATATGTAATGCTTTTCTTAATGGAGTAATTTTTTATGTAACTGTCCCAAAAATAGGTGTACCTACCCCTAACTCAAAATTTTCAAATACCAACATGTATCATGCGATGTCAAAAAAAGCATACTCATCTTCAATCTATAAATGTAATATACTCTAAATAATTTTTATCTATTACTCTAACATTGCTCCACAGTTTTAACTGTGGTGTAGAAAATACCTTTCCCCTAGTTGTTTTAAACCATTAAGTTATCGTTTTTCGCTTCTTTGACAATTTATATTTTGTTAAAAAATAACAGCGTTATTGTGCGTTCTGACAATCAAGAAAATTAATAATATTTGGAGTAAAGTTTGTCATTACTAGTGTAGGCCTATACTTATTGATCGAAATAAAATAACTTTGTTTGGATATTAATAGAAAAATTAAAACTTCATACACATACTTTTCACCGTTTAAGCTCTTTTTTTAATGCATTTCGTTAACCAGTGTGCCTACACCTTGTAAGTTTAAAATATAGCAATAAATGAATAGCAAGTAAGTTGTACAGTATATGCTCTCATCGGTGTACTATTTTTAATATGTGTACAGCTGTTTTACCATGATTCCTTCCGGGTTTGAGAGTTATTCATCAGTTTATATAAAAAATAAAAACTTCAAGCCGAGCTTTATCCAATAACAGCACGAAAATCATCAAAATCTGTTTAAAACTGTAGGAGGGATACATTGTTCATAAAAATCATGTCGCTTAATAATTAACTTATGTATGGATGGATTTCAAATTTGACGATAGTTCACAGATAAGGAAAACACCTAAAATCACAGACGATTAGTTGTTCTGTATAAACCATTGATACGTCTACATCTTAGTTCACATAAATGTGCAATGGAAGTCGGTTACCCATGAGAAATGAATATAATGCCATAAAAGATAATGTGACATCTGAGATAAGAGGAAAGAAGCGATTTTCACGTCGTTCGATTACTGTTGTCGGGGTCTCATGCTGCTGAAGGCTATCAGTAGAAGTGCTGAGAGCCCGAGCTTCGTTCGTTTTATACAAACGTTTATTTAATGCAATTCCCTTTATTGTCTCTCATTGGAAACAAGGACTTTGACGATGAGAGGAGGTCAGAAAAGCCAAAGACCGGAAATGTTGTCAGAGAAAGACAGTTAACCCGTGGGGATAAAGCAACTGAGTTACATATCGATCCTTCGAAATCACAGATACAAAACAGGTTGGTTTATAGACATGATATTATCTTCTGATTTTTAACTTAACAAACTTAATTGCTGTAATTTTTCATATTTAAAATAAGATTTACAAAATCTTTTGCACACAACTGTTGAAAACCAAACTCTTTGAATATCATGCATGGTACAAGGAAAACAAGAAACGTAAGTATAAAATTTAAATTATATATTAATCCCACATATAATTTTTACTTTTACTTTAGGCTAAACAATTTTATTCCTCTTTATTATTTTAATCTCATTAATAATTCTCTTGATTCATAACCACAGACCTTCATGAAATGCAGGGATTGTTTTAGACTGTGATCACAACAGAGCTGCGATGTTCTCTTATAATCGCTATGAATAATCATAAGTTTTACATATTTTTGTACTTATTATCTCCACAGACATAAAGTTTGCTTGAATAGTTCATTGTTTACTTGCTATGGAATCACAACAGTTAAAATTTTCCTGCTTAAATTATAAATATTTTACTAATCTATTCATATTGTAATTAATGTACCCGTTTTATAATTGTTCTCTTGTAGTATGTAACCTTTACACTTCTTTAAGAGTCTGCAGTACCTACGCCATTTCGGTATTTTGTCACATAAGAAATTTGAAACATTACTGTGAGTTTTTTTGTCTTAAAAGTACAAACTTAATGTCATTTTAAATGTTACCATAGTGTTCTTCATTTGACGTGATAGAAAATTAATTAAAAAAATATCCACTCGAATAACGAATAAAAATCAATGTATACATACACCATTTTTAAACCATGCTAAACCATTTTTAGAAGGTTTATTAAAAAAGGTATCCACGACATATGAACTGCCATACCATTATGGTAAACATATTCAAGTTTCATGCGAAACCGATGCAAGATTATCGAGATCAAGTGTTTCCAAGACACCTGTAATAAACTTTGTTCTTATGTGACTAAAAATCAAGATGGCGGATTTACTGCAGACTCTTACGTATATCGAGTATTTTGGTTCTTAGTAATTCCTTGGCAAAAATAATGTTGAAGCTCATAGGTGAAAATCATTGAAGATCGACATTTTACTGTTGTTATAAATTGAATCAAAATTAAAAACTTATCCACATTAGTATATCGCACATTTTAGCCCAATTTTCAGCCTGACATTAAACCCATTAATTCCCTATGGGTCGTTATCGGCTGCGTTGCAGAGCTGTCGGTATTTAGAGGGCATTGCTGATAGCAGCTGCTGAGTTATAGACCTGACCCTTGCTGATGTGATATACGGAACACCCGGCCACCTGTCGTGTTATTTATTGGACTATATCCTGCTTTGTTATTATGTGCCTCCTGTTTATCAGCTATTGAAATATACAGAGATCAAACAATGCTACGTAATGGTTTGTGACGCTATTGTCAATATACTTCAATAATGTAGCCTATGTATGTCGTGTTTTGTTTAACTTAACCAGTGGCGGTGACTCTACATTGACACATTTTCATACATTAATTAGTAAATTGATATTAGTAAATCATGTTTAGCTCTACGTACTGAAAAAATCATGAAAATAAATTAATACTTCAGGGGATTTTATGTTTCAAACCGCACAGGAGCAGGCACAAAATCTAACTAAGCAAAACTTATTTATAGCACAATAACCATCATTAAAGTACCTTGACTTTGACGTAATTTAGATATTGAAGTCACTAGAACAAAGTATAATTATGATAATGAGGATTGACATGACTAATTTGTGCTATATTTAAATAACTTTTGTCCACGACTAAAAAGAAAGCTTAACAAAGACCTGATAGTTCATTCTTAAAATCACTATTTAATGTACCATACCATGGACTGTAACATGATGATCTATATACAAATTTAGTTTTGGATAGTTCATAATAAAATTGTTTCATCTCTAATAATTTTTTTGTTTATCTCCATTAAAAATGTTTATAAATTCTTTAATGCAGATAAACAAAAAAATTATAAGAGATAAAACTGTTTTAATATGAACTATCCAAAACTAAATTACTATATAATATAAATCATCATTTTACAGTTTATTTAATAATAAATTTAGTATATTTTATTAATAGATATTTAGGTATTAATATTATCTTATTATCAGTATTTTTCTTTGTTTTTATGAATAACAATCCGTCAGGAAAATGCCATGATTTTAAGTAGAACAACCGAAACCTACTTTCACGCAACTACCTATCAACAAAATAACTTAATGACCACCTAGAGCTCCAGAAGTACATATTCCCCTGTATGACGCTAGTCAGACAAAGAACAAAATAATTTAATGGCACAGACAAACCGTTGCACGTACTTCCATTTGTTTAATGGTTCACTACATTCCATGTCGGCTTTCCGTATACATCAAGTAGGTGACACTCAGAAACAGTTGGGGGGGGGATTTGCTACATAACAAAACCAATTTCTTTGTGGTTTTATTGTTAAAACAATGTCTCATGTTATTTATCTTTACTTGTTCATAATTTTAAGACACTATGTTTGGTGAATCAAAATTCTGCTTTTTTGTAAGTCACTTTTGTCTTCTAATATTTTGTTTAAAATCGCATTTTTTATTAAATTAGATTGCTTAAGTAGTTATTTCCTATTCTGAACAATTCTGAACAACTGTTGACCCGTTCTAAAAATAACTAACATCTCTGTAAAAACTGCCCCCTAGTTTTATTTTTATTATTTATAATCAAATATTTACTCATAATTGTGGTACGTATTATACGTGTTCGTCTAATAAAAAATGTTTAATACCTTAGGCAATAAAGGTATATTATATTTAAAGTTTATGGTTTCCGTTTGGATAAAATGACGCAGCTCGTTTCATATTTGAAGTTTCCGGATATTGAAAACTGATCAGTATAAGAGCATTACAGATAATAATTATCTGTGCTTAACGAAGTCGTTGTTCTTTTAAATGACGAAAACCACTCTAAGATAAACTTCAGGACGATACATTTTTTATGAGTTACTTAATTTTGGTTTACTATTTAAAAACCCAATCACCACATTTTATTTTATTATAACCACAGATTTTTAAGATAAGTTCTAGTTAGGAGGTAAAAGTTAAAAGTTGAGTTCTAGGGTATTAAATACGTTTTGAAGAGAAACCCTCCAAAACCCTGTATTTTTACTATCTACCGTTGACCTATGTTATCATTGTCCAGCTGATATCGCTGATCATGCCAACCTCAATGTTGTATTTCATATAATACGTTTAGCACAACAATAACTCAATGATGAAGGTCCTCTGGTGGTGATAAACGAGACAATGCATTCTGGGAGTTGTCAAATGTTATCATTTTCCAGCTGATATCGCTGATCAAGCCAACCTCAAAGTTGTATTTTATATAATACGTTTGGCACAACAATAACTCAATGTTGAAGGTCCACTGGTGGTGATAAACGAGACAATGCATTCTGGGAGTTGTCAGCTGATATCATTGTCCAGCTGATATCGCTGATCTTGCTAACCTCAATGTTGTATTTCACACTGTAGCCTACGTTTGGCACAATCATAACTTGATGTTGAATACCACTGTTGATAATAAACGAGAGAATGCATTCTGGGAGTTGTCAGCTGATATCATTGTCCAGCTGATATCGCTGATCTTGCTAACCTCAATGTTGTATTTCACACTGTAGCCTACGTTTGGCACAATCATAACTTGATGTTGAATACCACTGTTGATAATAAACGAGAGAATGCATTCTGGGAGTTGTCAGCTGTTATCATTGTCCAGCTGATATCGCTGAACATGCCAACCTCAATGTTGTATTTCATATAATACGTTTCGCACAACAATAACTCAATGTTAAAGGTCCACTGGTGGAGATAAACGAGACAATGCATTCTGGGAGTTGTCAGCTGTTATCATTGTCCAGCTGATATCGCTGAACATGCCAACCTCAATGTTGTATTTCATATAATACGTTTCGCACAACAATAACTCAATGTTGAAGGTCCACTGGTGGAGATAAACGAGGCAATGCATTCTGGGAGTTTTCAAATGTAATCATTGTCCAGCTGATATCGCTGATCATGCCAACCTTAATGTTGTATTTCATATAATACGTTTGGCACAACAATAACTCAATGTTGAAGGTCCACTGGTGGTGATAAACGAGGCAATGCATTCTGGGAGTTGTGAAATGTTATCATTGTCCAGCTGATATCGCTGATCATGCCAACCTCAATGTTTATTTCATATAATACGTTTGGCACAACAATAACTCAATGATGAAGGTCCTCTGGTGGTGATAAACGAGACAATGCATTCTGGGAGTTGTCAGCTGATATCATTGTCCAGCTGATATCGCTGATCTTGCTAACCTCAATGTTGTATTTCACACTGTAGCCTACGTTTGGCACAATCATAACTTGATGTTGAATACCACTGTTGATAATAAACGAGAGAATGCATTCTGGGAGTTGTCAGCTGTTATCATTGTCCAGCTGATATCGCTGAACATGCCAACCTCGATGTTGTATTTCATATAATACGTTTCGCACAACAATAACTCAATGTTGAAGGTCCACTGGTGGAGATAAACGAGACAATGCATTCTGGGAGTTGTCAGCTGTTATCATTGTCCAGCTGATATCGCTGAACATGCCAACCTCAATGTTGTATTTCATATAATACGTTTCGCACAACAATAACTCAATGTTGAAGGTCCACTGGTGGAGATAAACGAGGCAATGCATTCTGGGAGTTGTCAAATGTTATCATTGTCCAGCTGATATCGCTGATCATGCCAACCTCAATGTTGTATTTCATATAATACGTTTGGCACAACAATAACTCAATGTTGAAGGTCCACTGGTGGTGATAAACGAGGCAATGCATTCTGGGAGTTGTCAAATGTTATCATTGTCCAGCTGATATCGCTGATCATGCCAACCTCAATGTTGTATTTCATATAATACGTTTGGCACAACAATAACTCAATGTTGAAGGTCCACTGGTGGTGATAAACGAAGCGATGCATTCTGGGAGTTGTCAAATGTTATCATTGTCTAGCTGATATCGCTGATCATGCCAACCTCAATGTTGTATTTCATATAATACGTTTGGCACAACAATAACTCAATGTTGAAGGTCCACTGGTGGTGATAAACGAGGCAATGCATTCTGGGAGTTGTCAAATGTTATCATTGTCCAGCTGATATTGCTGATCATGCCAACCTCAATGTTGTATTTCATATAATACGTTTCGCACAACAATAACTCAATGTTGAAGGTCCACTGGTGGTGATAAACGAGACAATGCATTCTGGGAGTTGTCAGCTGATATCATTGTCCAGCTGATATCGCTGATCTTGCTAACCTCAATGTTGTATTTCACACTGTAGCCTACGTTTGGCACAATCATAACTTGATGTTGAATACCACTGTTGATAATAAACGAGAGAATGCATTCTGGGAGTTGTCAGCTGTTATCATTGTCCAGCTGATATCGCTGAACATGCTAACCTCAATGCTATATTTCATATAATACGTTTGGCACAACAATAACTCAATGTTGAAGGTCAACTGATGGTGATAAACGAGGCAATGCATTCTGGGAGTTGTCAAATGTTATCATTGTCCAGCTGATATCGCTGATCATGCCAACCTCAATGTTGTATTTCATATAATACGTTTGGCACAACAATAACTCAATGTTGAAGGTCCACTGGTGGAGACAAACGAGACAATGCATTCTGGGAGTTGTCAGCTGTTATCATTGTCCAGCTGATATCGCTGAACATGCCAACCTCAATGTTGTATTTCATATAATACGTTTCGCACAACAATAACTCAATGTTGAAGGTCCACTGGTGGAGATAAACGAGGCAATGCATTCTGGGAGTTGTCAAATGTTATCATTGTCCAGCTGATATCGCTGATCATGCCAACCTCAATGTTGTATTTCATATAATACGTTTGGCACAACAATAACTCAATGTTGAAGGTCCACTGGTGGTGATAAACGAGGCAATGCATTCTGGGAGTTGTCAAATGTTATCATTGTCCAGCTGATATCGCTGATCATGCCAACCTCAATGTTGTATTTCATATAATACGTTTGGCACAACAATAACTCAATGTTGAAGGTCCACTGGTGGTGATAAACGAGGCAATGCATTCTGGGAGTTGTCAAATGTTATCATTGTCTAGCTGATATCGCTGATCATGCCAACCTCAATGTTGTATTTCATATAATACGTTTGGCACAACAATAACTCAATGTTGAAGGTCCACTGGTGGTGATAAACGAGGCAATGCATTCTGGGAGTTGTCAAATGTTATCATTGTCCAGCTGATATCGCTGATCATGCCAACCTCAATGTTGTATTTCATATAATACGTTTCGCACAACAATAACTCAATGTTGAAGGTCCACTGGTGGTGATAAACGAGACAATGCATTCTGGGAGTTGTCAGCTGATATCATTGTCCAGCTGATATCGCTGATCTTGCTAACCTCAATGTTGTATTTCACACTGTAGCCTACGTTTGGCACAATCATAACTTGATGTTGAATACCACTGTTGATAATAAACAAGAGAATGCATTCTGGGAGTTGTCAGCTGTTATCATTGTCCAGCAGATATCGCTGAACATGCCAACCTCAATGTTATATTTCATATAATACGTTTGGCACAACAATAACTCAATGTTGAAGGTCAACTGATGGTGATAAACGAGGCAATGCATTCTGGGAGTTGTCAAATGTTATCATTGTCCAGCTGATATCGCTGATCATGCCAACCTCAAAGTTGTATTTCATATAATACGTTTGGCACAACAATAACTCAATGTTGAAGGTCCACTGGTGGAGATAAACGAGACAATGCATTCTGGGAGTTGTCAAATGTTATCATTGTCCAGCTGATATCGCTGATCATGCCAACCTCAATGTTGTATTTCATATAATACGTTTGGCACAACAATAACTCAATGTTGAAGGTCCACTGGTGGTGATAAACGAGGCAATGCATTCTGGGAGTTGTCAAATGTTATCATTGTCCAGCTGATATCGCTGATCATGCCAACCTCAATGTTGTATTTCATATAATACGTTTGGCACAACGATAACTCAATGATGAAGGTCCTCTGGTGGTGATAAACGAGTCAATGCATTCTGGGAGTTGTCAAATGTTATCATTGTCTAGCTGATATCGCTGATCATGCCAACCTCAATGTTGTATTTCATATAATACGTTTGGCACAACAATAACTCAATGATGAAGGTCCTCTGGTGGTGATAAACGAGGCAATGCATTCTGGGAGTTGTCAAATGTTATCATTGTCCAGCTGATATCGCTGATCATGCCAACCTCAAAGTTGTATTTCATTTAATACGTTTGGCACAACAATAACTCAATGTTGAAGGTCCACTGGTGGTGATAAACGAGGCAATGCATTCTGGGAGTTGTCAAATGTTATCATTGTCCAGCTGATATCGCTGATCATGCCAACCTCAAAGTTGTATTTCATTTAATACGTTTGGCACAACAATAACTCAATGTTGAAGGTCCACTGGTGGTGATAAACGAGGCAATGCATTCTGGGAGTTGTCAAATGTTATCATTGTCCAGCTGATATCGCTGATCATGCCAACCTCAATGTTGTATTTCATATAATACGTTTGGCACAACAATAACTCAATGTTGAAGGTCCACTGGTGGTGATAAACGAGGCAATGCATTCTGGGAGTTGTCAAATGTTATCATTTTCCAGCTGATATCGCTGATCAAGCCAACCTCAAAGTTGTATTTTATATAATACGTTTGGCACAACAATAACTCAATGTTGAAGGTCCACTGGTGGTGATAAACGAGGCAATGCATTCTGGGAGTTGTCAAATGTTATCATTGTCCAGCTGATATCGCCGATCATGCCAACCTCAATGTTGTATTTCATATAAGTACCAGGTTGACCGAGCCTTGCTCGTTGGTTTTAATTCATTTTTGATAGTGTCATGGTAATAAAGCTATAAATTTCCATCAACAACCAACTACCTCTTCACAGTAAACAGCTGTTTTAAAAAGACTGCTTAACATTTACGTTTCTTTTTTGTGTGTACCTTTCGTTGTCATTTAGTTACCAAAATAGCAACCCATAAGACTAATATTAAAAATTAAGATTTTAAAACTTAAATTTAGACAAAATTCGATTTTTTGGGGGGTTGAGGCTGTTTCTAAACTTATTTTTGGGCCAAAACACTCTTAAATGCAAAGTTTAAGCAAAATCTACCCGCTTTTTGATGATGATCAAAGAAAAAATTCATTCCGGGATCAGTCAGCCGTTATCATTGTCCAGCTAATATCGCTCTACCCGCATCATCGTATGATTTCGTTTACGTACATCGTTTCTAACTGTAGAGTTATAGGATATTTTCAAACATTTATTCAACAAAAATAAACTTTAAAGCTTCTTATATTTATATTTATAAACTTAGTGAAGTTTAGCGAAAGTCGTATTTTGTACCTCATAACGATATTGCCAGATCATTAAGAATACATGAGGTTTGTATGATGGGGGCAAAACTAAAAGACCCAATCATCAACTGCATTGTGATTGCACTAAATTGACGTTAAGCTGAAATTGTTTACACGAAAAAATGTTAATAATTATTAGATGCTCGTCTATCAGAAGACAAATGATGTAGTCCTTTTCTAGTCACAAATCGTATCAATTGTGAGCTAACACGTATAGATGTAATGGATTGGTGTGTGTGCCTTAATTTTGGATCGATAACGGACGGAAATAATGTTTGGGATGTTTACTCGGTTTTGACAGGAAGAGATTTTCTCCCGACGAATGATTTGTGTTTACTCTCCTCCTCAAACATCAACAATGTGAATGCGAGGATGAGGTGTCGACTAAAATTTCCTGCTCTACGAGTCTCCTTCCTCGCATTCATCTTACTCTTTCATCACCACTTATTTTTAGGTAAAAATAAAGTTTTTACTGGAAAAAGCTGAAAGAGTTCTCCTGTCAGTCCATTACACTACATCAGAAAAATTCACCCTCATTGATAATACGTATTATATATTTAAAAAACAGAAACAGAAACAATAATGAAATATTGTTTTTTCATTATTCAATATAAGGTCAAATTAAATTATTCTTTTATGTTATTATGGGATGGAACGAAGATATATTAACATTGATCCATTATAATTCAATTGTAAAATCCCTCGATGATGTTGTGTTGGTCGTAATCTAGAATAAAAGCATTAAAATTCTATTTGACGTCAATAGCTTTAAGCTCTTTGTTCAGCTAAGCTATTACCGCGATTTGACCCTAATTCGTATAGTTTATACTGTGCCAGCACCATGTTTAACGCTGTATTCTGCTCATAAATTGTTTCAGCTCAAATTTGCTTGCAGTGTTAAGTTAGCCTTGTTGAGTTAATAACACACCGTTTATTGTGTTAACACATAATAAGAGGTCTATCTTAAAATACTTTTACTACTTCATATTGATTTTACTAATCTAATAAACTTGGGATTGAAGCAATTAGACTCTTAAAAAGGCCCGTTTGTTTCAAGAAATTTCATAGTCTTGGACAATTCTAAAATCGTATTACAAAAAATCTCCAGAAAATGTTGGTTTTCATTTGCGTAGGTAACTTGAATTGTATAGTTTTGGAGTCAAAGAAGCACTGCATATTAGTTTTACCTTTTTGTCGCACTACGTTAATTTATTTACATTATGTATCGCCAACAACAAGTAGTTATACCAATTTCATGTACATTATATGATAAGGAAGTGTATGTCCTGTAATAAGTTCCTTTTTTTATAAAAGAGTTTTACATTTCTAATTCAATTACGTCAATATGGTAAAAAGGAGAGCTCCAAATGGACTGAAAGATGCAAGAGTTATTCCTCCGCGTCTTTTATGTAAGAGATTGAACGGAACATTTGATTACACTTAGTCGCCCCGGTAGACGGACCGAGGTTTATCTATAGTTACAAAAACTTACTTTATATTACCTCATTTTGTATTCCGGTGTAATCTTTAGTTAAATTCGTAGTTAAATTAGTTAAATTTCAGAAATATCTAGTTAAGTTCGTGTGAATTTGAAGCCTTTTTATTAAAATACGTATCTAGCAAACCCAGAATAGATAAAAAAATTATAAATTATTTTTTTTATATATAAAAAACTAATTTACCAAATTATTAACAATATCATAAAACATGCAATGACCTAACATTATAGAATAAAACATATTATAATGAATAACAATATATTTTTTATATATTCAGTATGAGAACAACTCATGTTAGTTTCGTTGCTTATTTTTTCAAGGTGACAATGTTTACGATTACGATAACAAAGTGATTTTCCAACTCTTATAATAAAAAAACTAAAAGAAGAACTATACTCTTACTTGTTATTTTTCCATTATTACTGCTACTCATGAAACTACATGAAACAGTGTGTAAATATTTTTTGCTCGCTGTGTTGTCACAAAGCATTGATAATTGAACCTAGCATATTTCAGGCACTAAAATATATTTTACATTGCATTGCTATTTAAGTCTTCTTTCAAAATACAATGGACGGAGTGTAAATCAATATTACTGCAATAATCACTTATTACTTTAATATTCAAGTCAATATTGTTCAGAAACCCCATTCACCTAAAGGTTTCAGTGCCGGACAAAACGGCCGTGAAACCAAAAGCAACATGTGCTTCGGCTGTAAGTGGTGCTTTGCTAAGGGATTATTTCCAAAAGCCCTCATCAGACCCCACTGATGACCAATAAGTCTGGGGAAATGAGGGCGAGTATTGGCTGTCCAACATCTCATGGTTCCACACAGCGATATAGAAGCAAGAAACATTTGACATTCTGCATTATCAAGCAATATTTATTTATCACTCTTTCTGTGAAATAGGCGTGAAAGCCAAAATAGGCTTTCTAGCCTATTTTGGCCTAATCTA
Organism: Neoaliturus tenellus; assembly: GCA_030545055.2. Taxonomy (NCBI): domain Eukaryota; kingdom Metazoa; phylum Arthropoda; class Insecta; order Hemiptera; family Cicadellidae; genus Neoaliturus; species Neoaliturus tenellus. The sequence goes on along the minus strand of JAQYXR010000053.1, from coordinate 55,285 downwards.
CCCCCACTTTTCCTATGGATTAAGACTCTGGGGTAGTTGTGCTAAATTGAGGCTAGATAGAGTCTTCAGATTGCAAAAAAATGCAATTAGAATATGCAAATTGCAACCAAGAGAATCTTGCAGGAAATCCTTCAGGGAGCTTGGACTGCTTACATTGCCCAGCCTCTATGTCCTGGAACTAACACTGTACTGCAGGTATAAATGCTCACTTGTACAGGGCAGTCAGTTGCACCAGTACAATACTAGGGGCAGGGACAATTATCGACTCAGCCACCACAGAACTGTGGCGTTTGAGCATTTACCGTCACAGGCTGGAGTCAGATTTCTAAATAAGCTCCCTGAGGGTATCAAGCAATCTCAAAATCAAATCAATTTAAAACTCGACTGAAACGCCTCTTGGTGCCTAAAGTTCTGTACTCTGTTGATGAGTTCATGATGAGCCGCTGGGATACTTAAATTCTAGAAGTTTACACGATTTTTTTTTTTTTTTTTTAAGAGGTTGGCGGACCTCTTTTTGCCTTACTTTGCCCCGTCCACATAGACTATTGATCTGTGCGTGGATCGTATTAGACAAAGTAAGGGGGTGAGCCGCTACAGTACAAGGTGAAAGGTACTGATAAAAGTTCACTGGCAGAACGCGGATTCGAACCCACGACATCGCTGCCATGGTCCCGAAGTCCGGCGCGCTAACCACTACGCCACCGACTAACCCATTTGGCACTGGTGTACTTAGCATCAAGACAAATGAAAATTTTATATTTCTTTGAACTTTTATATTTCTTTGTATACTTATTGACCTTTGCAATGCAATGTAAATTGTCGACTGCAATAAAGAATTTATTTATTTATTTATATTTATTCAGTTATAAAAACTATAGGATCACAGTTTAGGTGCAACTAATTCAAGTGCAATGGTCTAAGAAAGAATAATATTGACATTTGTGAGTATTAAACAAAATTATTCTGTTAACTATATATTACTAAATTACCTGGTGAAACAACTTAGAACTCAGTTCTGTGCAAGTAGACCGCAAACAATTTTATTTTTACCATAAAAAGTTTTTTTCATTTTAAGATAATTTTTTGTAACAATGTTTCCAGCGCATTATTAACATAGTTAATAACTTCCTTAATTAATGACATTTGCAGGTGGATGTGAGTTAAACATACTGGCTATCTTGTTAGTTTATCTTCCTTTTTACAGTATGGAGGTCACGAAATCGGCCCCACTCGTAACTGTGAACATGTTTACCAATGGTCGCCCACAGAAGGGCAGTCTCAGCCGCTCAAGTGCCTCACTACAGTGTGCGGACTGTCGACACGAGAGGGCTTGTGTGCACATGGCCCGCGGAACTTGGTCAATAATGATAAACCAGACATTTGGATTGGAAAAAAGTAGGAGGTGCATATCGATAAAACGCAAAGAATGGTATGGAAAATGTGATTTTATCATTCTGCACAAAATCAGCGTGTTTTATTGTTCCCTCAATAGTATGGTACTAACTTGCAGGAGGGTCCTAGATGCTTTTCCTCACTCTCAGCACAGGCCTGTTCTGATATCAGTGGGAATCCAAATTCCTCTCGTAAGATCTTTTCCTCGGCCTAGGTGGAACTTCAACAAAGCTGAGTGGGAGGCCTTCTCTTCCAGGCTTGACAAAGGCATCAGGTTCATCCCCCCCTAAAATAAAAAAACTATGATCGGTTCACACGACTTGTTCTGTCTTGCGCTAAAGCGTCTATCCCAAGAGGTTTCAGGAAAGAGTACATACCAGGATGGAGTCAAGAGTGCGAAGACCTTTACAGTGAGTTCACTGACACTGCCGACAGAGATGTAGCGGACCAACTCCTTAACTCTCTCGACAACTCCAGGAGAGAGAAATGGGTGAAAACTGTTGAAAATCTGAACTTCACCCGCAGTAGTCGGAAAGCTTGGTCTCTACTCAGGAAGCTCTCCACTGGTAAGCCAAATGAAAAACCCGCAACCTCGCAACCTCACCCTTGTGTTATTGCAAAACGCCTCTCCTGTCTATCTAAACCGGTGCGTACGTCCGCAGATAGGAAAATAAATTTTAAGCTTAACGAAATTAAGGAAAGTCGGCAAGTGCCATTGGAAGTCTCCAGACCTTTCACAGTAGATGAGCTGGATGTGGCGATTGATGCTATGCCAATTGGCAAAGCAGCAGGTATGGATGAAATCTTCCCGGAGTTCATAAAACACTTGGGTAAAAAGGCTAGACAGTGGCTTCTTGCAGTTTTTAATTCCATAAGGGAAACCGGCGACTTGCCTGGTATATTTAGAAGATCGAAAATAATAGCTGTCTTGAAGCCAAATAAAGATCCACAACTTCCAGAAAGTTACCGACCCATAGCTCTTCTTAGTGTCTGTTATAAGCTGCTCGAGAGGTTGATATACAACAGAATCCTCCCTGTTCTGGATTCCAGCATCCCCGTCGAACAAGCTGGGTTTAGGCCTGGGCGCAACTGTTGTGACCAGGTTCTAGCTCTTACTTCCTTCATCGAGAATGGGTTTGAGCGAAAACTGAAAACCTCTGTTGCTTTCTTAGATCTTACTGCAGCTTATGACACTGTCTGGAGAAAAGGCCTTCTCATTAAATTTTATAACCTGATTCCTTGCCCTTTCCTGTTGCGTCTCCTCAACTCGATGCTCTCCAATAGGATGATTAAAGTATATTTGGGACGCAAGGAAAGTACTTTTAGGCAATTAAAAGATGGCCTGCCACAGGGGTCAGTGCTTGCCCCACTGCTGTTTAATGTGTATACTGCCGACATGCCTGACACTTGCTCCTTAAAGTTTGCCTATGCGGATGATATTGCACTGGCTTATCAGCACAAGGAATTCCGACATGCTGAGGAAGTACTAACAAATGACCTCAAGACCCTCGGTGAATACTTTAAGGCCTGGAAGCTAAATCCAAACCCAACTAAAACTGAGGTATCTTGCTTTCACTTGAACAATAGACTAGCCCACCAAAAGCTTAAAATCGTATTTGACGGTGTTGAGCTAAAGCACAATGATCACCCACAGTACCTGGGAGTCACTTTAGATCGGTCTCTCACATTCAAAAGCCACCTACAAAAGACAGCAGCCAAGGTAAGAGCTAGGACTAACATTGTCCATCACCTTGCTGGCTCCACATGGGGAGCTAATGCACAAGCTCTGCGAACCACTGCTTTGTCCCTGGTTTACTCAACCGCAGAGTACTGTGCTCCTGTGTGGCTGAACAGTGTGCATGTCAGAGAGATCGACGTCCAACTGAACAGGACTATGAGAGCCATAAGTGGTACACTCATGGCAACACCTGTACCCTGGCTCCCAGTGCTGTGTAATATCGCTCCACCTGAAATAAGACGAAGGGAGGCACTTACTAGGGAATATAATAAGATCGTATCCAATCCACAGCTACCCATCCATGATTACCTACCCCAGGAGACGGGCAGATTGAGGTCCCGAAGACCACCACTGCGGACAGCATCCCAGTTGACGGAGACAAACTTTTCCATCCATACAGACTGGACTTCCTCCTGGGACTCTTTCCAAGGCCGGAATCAATTTTTAATTGCTGACGCAACCTTAGCAGTAAGTGGTATGGATCTTCCTCGGAAGCAGTGGACCGTTCTCAATCGATTCCGCACTGGTGTGGGAAGATGTAATTATTGGAAATACAAATGGGGAATGACAGAAGACCAGTCATGCCGCTGTGGAGCGGAGTTGCAGACTATGACTCACATAGTCAATGAGTGCCCTTTGAGTGCTTTCCCCGAAGGATTGATTGGGCTGCATTGTGCAAGTGAAGCTGGGTTGCAATGGCTTAGCGCCCTGGATTTAGCTTTGTAAAGAGAGATCATAACTTTATATTTTTAGTTTAGTTTTTAAATTTTTTGACGCAGGTGCTAAGCACCTCAGAGAATGTATTATATTTTTCTGAAGTTGGTGGCTGGCTATTAATGCCATACGATATATATATAGTATGGTACTAAAACGTTTCTTCATTGTCCTAGGACTAAAAAGTCAGCTGGAATAATTTTTAGTCATAGGACTGAAAAGTCAACTAAGACAACAAGATTAAATTGTATTCTGGCGAATGACCTTGACAACGTAAGTAATTCAGATGTTTCCTGGAACGTGTACATTATAGTGACAACGATGGATACGAAGTGTATGTGAAATACCAAGTAACATGCCACAACAGCAACCTTGTACAGGGTTAGTCTCGGTATCAATGTCCTTGAATATAACGTAAAGCTCGGGTTGTCCTTTCACAATATTGACTGTTGTCTTCATTACTGATAAGTCATTCAATCCCACCATGACACGATGGTGTCATGAATGATCCCCCATGACATGATGGGGTCATTCAATCCCACCATGACCATGACAAATTTTTGTTATGTGATCCATAACAAAAATTTGTCTCCTCGTCTTGACACTGATGTTTTATGTTTTATTTCAAAAATTACGTAAGAAAATTTAATTCAGAAATATGATTGGTCATTTATTTTTGAAAATTTGGGAAAAAGTAAATTTAAAACGAGTTTTTGGATTACATCGCAACGTCAAACCCTATGAAAACTAAACATCAAAATAAAAAATTAAACAATAAAAAATAACTAAATACGAAGTTATTTTATGATATTATATGACCTTAGAGGATATTATTCATGGAAATCTGTTAAAAACTCGAAATAACAAAGTACTTTTCGAAAGTCTTCTGGGAGTAGGGCGATGTACTTTACGACGGATTATCTTTTCTTTTTTCACCTGTTTTTTTTTTTTTTTTTTTTTTTTTTTTTTTTTTTAGTAATTTTAATTTGAACAGAAGTAAATCTGTGACCGTAACTCAACCTAGGAACAGTTTTCACGAACAATCTTGAAAGCAATTATTTTGTCACAATATATTTTCCCAATTTCTGTTTATCAATTTCTCTTGTTTTGGTACTAACATAAGCCAACATTCAAAATAGATTACACATCCAACTGATTTTACATTTATTTTAATGTTGTTCTATAATTAAAAAAATGGTCAATTATTTGAATTATCATGAAAAAGACTCTCAATATAACAACAATTATTAACAGAGGTATTTTCAATCCTTCTGATCCTGAGTTATAATTTGAGGCATTAGCCATTCCCGATTAGTTCGTACCTATATAGTTATAACCGTGTATAAAGTATACGGACTAATATGATTTCAAAGCATGTCGTAATTGTTAATTCTAGCCTCAGACAGAGTTCTTGATTGCTGAGTCTGTGTTCACTAATTGCCTAGTATTTAGAGCTATCGCCTTTCATTTCTCTTTGACCGGGAGTTTTCTGTTAAAATTTAGACCAATCAATCATGTAATATAACATCAAATCATGTTATATAACATCAAGAATTACACTCGTGTGTTCCAGGAATATTTTTCGATTCTGTAAAGTTTAAAAAAATCTGTGATTTTAACACTAAATGATTCCAAGAAAATATATACTACTTCAAATCTGTAACCGATTTTTACGTACTATTTGCTGATTTTACTTCGAGCACTTAATACCCAAAAGTAGTGATATATTGGGAACCATTTGAGTTTTATTAGGCTAATATCTATCTTTAAAAGGTTTCTTTGACGCTCGTACTGTAATAAAAGTAATTATAATAAAATAAACTGTGGTAAATATAAGCATTAATTTTCAACCAGTGATTGTTACTATGAATGTTTAAAATGAATTTTATGTTGAGTCTTGCCTAACTAAAATTTGTTATTGATACAAGCATGTTAGTTTGAAAGCTTTGGTTCATATCAAGACTTATTGCATTTTTAAAAGAATTCTTGGAACTGATTGTATTCACTTATTCTTATGTCTTTGTTTTTATTAGTGTTATACTCACGGTGTTTTATTTTTTATTTTGTGTGAATATATGTTAAATTTACTCTATGAAATAAAACAATTACTGTAGAACTATTTTATTCTGCAAGTTTGAGAAAGTTAAGTGTTCCTGGATGTTGGATAAAAATGCCAAATTCATGGAAAAATAACAAGACTACCAATAGTATAACTTCATTTTTCTATAAATGTATTATTTTTTCATGGGTGGGGAGGGGGAGTCAAAGCATAATTAATTGAGTAATTAAACGTAAGATAATCGCAAACTATATAAATAATTAAACAAAATACGAAAAAGATCAGTGTATTAATCATTTAGGTTAATTTAATGTTAATTTAAGCTCAAATAAACATTAACAATCGTTAAAAAAAGTATTTGAGTTATTTTCATAAATGCACCAAAACAAATCATGATTGTTAAAACATTCATCAACATAAATGCATTCCTAGCAGAAATTGTAAGAGGCTGTACTTATAAATTATCCAAATTACTTCTCTCATCTCTGATGTTTTCAGAATGAAGGCTACATACTGTAGACTCGCTTTATGCGTGTTTTTTTAAGTAACTCTTTAATCCAGACTTGATATTTGTTTCACATCTCCTGTTTCACTTTGTTTTAATTAACTAATGTAATGTCTCTAATTATATTTATGTTATGTGCTGCATTATAAAATTTAAAATGTCTCAAATCTAATCATAAATTTGTAATTATTCCCTGTATTGAATAAATGTATAAGACTTACTTAAATTTCCATTAAAATTTTTAAGACCTCTTCCAGCATTCAGTCAAACTATTGGTTATGTTAAACCAACAAAGTTTTTTTTTTGACAAAATTAAATCATAGTTTTCCACTTTTAAAATATTCTATTTACTGTACTGTCAAATAACTCGCTATGATTCCAAGCATTTTCTTATTCCCATACCTGATCCAATGAAGAAGTATCTTAATTTTTTTTATAATCCATCGCAGTTGTCGACCTTTATTTTTACAAGTAGTTTTTCTAACTTGGACCTAATACAACTGTATAAATAATGGTAAGCAATTTTGTACGCAGATATTACGTTCTCAACTATAGATTTTGCTGTAGTTTTAACCAAACAAATTGTATTTTTGAAGATTTTTTGAATTGAATACGAAAGCCGATATTATAATCAATAGTTAGTTCCTGTTATCACGCTACAACTGGATTATTAGTTAAAAGAGGTTATCGTTATTTCTATCCTGATATCCTTCACTGCCCATCACCCCTCCACCGCCGCCGCCTCACTGCTGCAGCACGCCTCCGCCACTGCCACTGCTCACATCTATAATAGACTTTCCACCACTGACTCCAATCTCACCTTGTTATAAGCTGTTGTCAACTGGTAGCCCTAATAAGACGCACAGTACCCCATTCAATGTTAACTCTAATTCAGTTTTTTTAGACAGCAATTAAATGAGACAAAAAATCAATGCAGGGAAAAGTCAAAAAAAGAAAATAATGTAATAAGTTTATTCCATTTTAATGCTCAAAGTATTTCAAACAAGATGAATTTAATTAATGTCTTTTTAGATGAGCACAATCCAGATATTGTTTGTATTTCAGAAACCTGGTTGAACAATGATAATGTAAATTTGACCTTTTTTAAGGGGTACAATCTTGTCTCTTTTGCAAATAGGCAGTCTCATATTCATGGGGGAGTTGCTGTCTTCTCAAAGTTATGTTTTGAAGCTAAAGAAATCGATTATGTTAAAAGTCTTTCAACTGAAATGCATATTGAGTGCTCAGGCGTTTCACTATCAAGTATTAACACAAATGTTGTTGTATTATACAGGCCGCCCAGCGGAAACTTTAAAATATTCTTAAATGTCATGTATGAAATACTTAGTTTTTGCCAGGAATCTAAATTTAAAACTATCATTTGTGGAGATTTTAATGTTCAATTTCAAAACAAGTCTGATAGAGACACAACATCTCTGTGTGATCTTCTTGGGGTATTTAAATACACTGTTCATATCGATAAACCAACGAGGGGTAAAAACATTGTGGATAATATATTATGCAATTTTGCCCTTTTACATGTAAAAAGTGCGGACAATTTGGAAATACCCTTCTCTGATCATAGGGCCCAATTCATTAAATTCTGTCCAAACATTTCCAGCAATTTCAATCAAAATAGGGTGGTAAAAAAACGATACTTTGGTGAAAATGAAATTGACCTGTTTAATAATTATCTCTCGTCAGAAAGTTGGTGCGAGGTTTATGAAAGTACTGACATTGATGAGAAGTGTGTTAAATTCATGGAAATTTTTAAATACCATTTCGAGACAGCTTTCCCAATCAAAACAAAAAAAATTAATGTTAGAAAAAAACCAGCTCAGAAATGGATCTCCCCAGATCTTAAAATGCAAAATGATTACATACAGTTCTTAAAATCTTTGCCCAAATCTGAACCCCTGGATAACCAAATAGATAATGAAATTAACCTCCACAAGTTAAAACTAAATGAGGCAAAAATGTCTTTTTATGATAATATCATCCTAAACTCTGAAAACCGCACAAAATCAATTTGGAATATTGTAAATGAAAACACTGCTTTAAAGCAAACCAAGCCACAAAATAAAAATTTTCATTTGGAAATTAACGGCAAGGTAGAAACGGGGGGGAAAATTATTGCTGACCATTTCAATAAATATTTTACCGATGTAGCACCTATCCCAGTCACTGATGGCGGCCCCTCCCAATATTGTTTTTCTCACACGACTCCCGTTGCTCGTAGCATCTTTCTATCTGAAGTGTCAGTATCGGAAGTCGAGGAAATAGTGAGGGGGCTAAAGGGTACCAGAGCTGCAGGCATCGATGAGATTCCTTGTTTTGTTTTAAAAAAATGTTTCCATACTATCAGCAATGTGTTTACTCACATCTGCAACTCTATTATAATGACTCACACATTCCCACAGGTTTTCAAAATTAGTAAGGTTATTCCAATATTCAAGTCCGGTAGCGCGAGCTATCCTGGAAATTACCGACCAATTTCAATTCTTCCGTCCTTTTCAAAGATTATAGAGGCCATAATTTGTCAAAAATTAGTAAATTTTCTTGAATTGAATAATGTCTTCTCTCTAAGGCAGCATGGGTTTTGCCGTGGAAAGTCAACAGTCAGCGCAGTTTTTAATTTTCTTAACAGCATTACAAGTTCTTTAGATCAAAGACTTTGCACTCTTGGAATTTTCTGTGATTTAAGTAAAGCCTTTGACACTGTAAATCATCATGTTCTTGTTCAAAAACTTGAATGGTATGGCGTAAGAGGGCATGCTTTAAATTTATTTAAGTCATATCTTTCCCATAGACAACAAATTGTTTATTTAAATAGCACAGAATACCCTGTATTGTCAGAAAGCAGGCCTGTTGTCAAAGGAGTTCCCCAGGGTTCGATTCTTGGCCCTGTTTTATTTTTATTATACGTAAATGACCTTCCTGATTTTTCAAAAAATTCCGACCTAGTTATGTTTGCTGACGACTGTTCTTTGGCATTTTCTCGCGAAACTGGAGAGCAAGTTATTTCCGATGTAAGTAGTCACCTTTCAAACATCAACTTGTGGTTCACTTCAAATAGCTTGACACTAAATACTGGTAAAACTAACTTTATTGAATTTTTTCTGGGCAAAAATAAAAAAATCTCTGACGATATAATATTAAACAATAATAAATTAGTTGAAGTTTCCACTCACAAATTCCTGGGACTGCGCGTTGACAGTGGATTGACCTGGTGCTCCCATGTGGACCATGTTTGCAATAGATTAAAGCCAATGTGTTACGCCCTCAGCCGTCTTGCTAAGGTTTGCAGTCTCGAGATCCTTCGTGTTGTTTACTTTTCACACGTAGAATCAATTCTTAGATACGGGGTTATATTTTGGGGTTTCTCGAGTGTTCAAAATTTTCGTAGAGTTTTTGTTCTTCAAAAATGGTGTCTGAGGGTGATGGGTGGTTTAAGAAAAACAGACTCTTGCCTCCCATTATTTAAGAATTTTAGAATTTTAACTTTTGCTGGACTTGTTGGATATGAGGTCTGTGTTTTTGTCAAACAGAATTGGTCGGTTTTTGTGACTAACGGACACTTTCACCAGTATCCAACAAGATCAAGGGGCATGCTGTCAGTGACAAATCATTCAACAACGAACTATGAGAAGGGGCCCTATTATACATGTCTAAGAATTTATAATAAACTACCGCTCCAAATAAGAGAAATAAACAATATTAATACTTTCAAAAGAAAATTAAAAGAACATTTCTTAGAATTATGTCCCTATTTGATAAGTGATGTTGGGTGACCTAAGCTGTTAAACTTTTTACCTGATGATCACTGTACTTTTCTCTTATTTTATAGATATAATTTGTTTTTGTATTTTATGATGTGTTCAAATATGTATCTTGAACGAATAAAGATGACTTATGACTTATGACTTATGACTTACTGTCCTGGATCTCGATTTGAAAACTGTATAATTTTCTAATTCGACATAGTTAAATTTAGTAGAATAATTTAGTTAATAGTCTGCTACTTCTGGCTCAAGCATCGATTTGAAGTTAAATTTGTGGAATTATACTCTACCACAGTTTATATCTACCATCTTAAATATTTAAGATTTTTTTTCTCGTGGACTGTCCGTCCCTCAAAGAAGTAATCTGATCAGCTTTGCACAGAAATGTAGGCTATTGGCTCCAGTAATGAAGTGTGATTGCTATTTTTATCATTTCTAGATTAAAAGTTTAAGTTTCATGCTTAATCGTCATCTTGGTCTTGTAGCACGTGATATGATGACGTCATGACGCGCGAGTGTTGTTGGATTGATCTCTCTGAGCCATGACGTACGTCCATCACTGGAGAGTGTGCAAATGACAGTGACGTCATGGCAGTAGCTGTGCGTGTGTGAAGGATGGACCACTTTGTCTGGACAATGGTCATCTTGGTCTTGTAGCACGTGATATGATGACGTCATGACGCGCGAGTGTTGTAGGATTGATCTCTCTGAGCCATGACGTACATCCATCACTGGAGAGTGTGCAAATGACAGTGACGTCATGACAGTAGCTTTGCGTGTGTGAAGGATGGACCACTTTGTCTGGACAATGGTCATCTCCGTCATGGGTGACACTTTATCTCGGTTTCAGTTCCACAACATTTTTTTGCTCTAATGGATCGTCGTAATCCTTGACAATGTCAGGAGCACAGTTCTTTTCAAACATTTTGTTTAAATGGCGTGTGTGTGTGTTTTTTTTTTTTTTACTTTTTTCTTTTTAGGGGTTTAAAAATAATATGGGCCGAAAAAGTATATTGCCCAAAACTATCACTGCTAATAAGAAAGAGTTTTTAATATATTCAAAAGTTTTTTTATCAAATAAGAACCGTTAAATATTTTTTTGTGTAGAATATAACATTTAACGTAATATTTAGGCAACCTAATAATTACTATTTTAATGAAAATCTAAGATGTTCTTTTCTTCTACAAGATTAAACAAATCTAAACCGTACATTTATGGTATTTTCAATCTTAAATTTCCTCAAAGCAAAGCAACGATCTTTATTGGAACCATTATACCTTTAGGAGTGGTGGAACCTTTATAAAATACCTTTTAGCAGAAATAGATGTAATAACATTCAGCAAACCTTCCTTTGCAAGTTTACAAATATCTCACAGTAATTGAGTACAAAATTCTTAAAGCTCCTTTCAGAAATCGAGTTTTCAGCTCAAGTCAAAAAGGATGTGATATATGAAAATGACGTTTTAAATAACATTTTTGGATAGTTAAGTACCTACATTTAATCTACTTTACCTCAGATATTTTTAAATATAATTCATAATTATCTGTTTAAAATGATTCCATACCCGACTCTGACAAACTTGACATTTAATTCCCAACTCATTTCATTTCTATCACAGTCTCTTTTATTTAATTTAGTCAATACCGGTACGAGGAAACCATATTGCAAAACTAATTGAATCATGTAATCTCTGTAAGCCTTATTGATGGAGGTATCAATCCCGATTTTGATGACAAAACCACGTCCAATTATGAATTGTGTCAATTTACAATATTTTAGTAAAGTAATTCAAACTTTGCATAGCGTCCTTGTTAAGATTATGAGTGAAAAATATATGTGATATTCTCCTTATTAAATTTAATTAAAAAATAAATTTATCTTCAGATGGATCTTTCCATTCAATTGTTTTCTTCTTTCCCTCAAATTATTTTTGGGTATATTATTAGTGCATATATACTTACATACTTACTTATAAATATACCTTACATTTATTAGAGTGTAGGATATAGTGTGAAGCTTTCGACCAATGCAGAATAATGAAAAAGTCACTGTACTTTTTTGCACTTGCATCCTGAATACCAGGTTTATCATCAACCTACCGGCTGTTGCCTGATGTTTCAACTTAACCTAAACTTCATTAATGAAGTATTAAATTAATTCTCGTTTAATATTTTGTTTTTTTACATGTAGCCTAACATGTTCCTTAGAATAACAAACATTTTAATCGCCATTGACTTTTCAAGTAGACTACCTATACGTAAGTAAATTTTTCAACAAAATACTTCAATTTCAACAACATACTAAGCCTAGATTTAAACGGTGAACCAGCTGATTGTAGAATGCATGTAAATCACATTTCATTACAGGTAGGTAGGTAGCAAGGTGTATAAATAAAAAGAAGAGGTGTGTGCATAGCCAGCTGGTGTGACGTAGTTGGGCTCACCGCTAGCGCCGCGAGCGGCAAGCCAACGTATTGAACGTTTGCTTAATTTTATTTTCATGTTGTACTATCATATGATGTACAAATTATTTTTGTGCTTACAATATAGGTTATGCAGAATGAACTATGCACGTACTTGGAACATACATTCAGTAGGCCCTAACTATTTTATTGATTTGTTAACTCTTGAATTATTTAATAAATATATTATAATATATAAACTATTTTAGTCAATTTATGCAATTTAAATTTTATGTTTTTCACAAATGACCCAAATTAGCTAGTAGGATAATTTAATTTGAATTAAGTATGTATCCTCAAATATTGGTTTAACAAATTATTTAGCACGATTGTAGAATGAACCATTTTTTGACTACATGAAATGTAACAAGAATGAAACTTATGACATAAACTAATATATAGCCGATGTTGCTTTAGTCATATTTATTTAACGTTATTTTTGTCATTTTTTCGAGCTGACCCTGCACTCTAATGCTTGAAACGGCCTACAAGAACTCAGAAGATCTAGCATATTCTGATTGATTACTATGAAAAAGCAAAGTTGACTCTTTAATCACTCATACGCACTCTAATCATAGGCCCTACCCATATCCTCTCGCCGTTGTATGCCGATCTCAAACTTATCACCTTTTAAAAACTTATTCAAACCCCGTAAATGTCACGTAAATATGATAATGTTATCGATTTTAGAATTCAACCTTGCTTTTTTTAATTTAACCTGTTTTTTAATTCAAGCTGTAGGCTTTTCTATAGCATATATAATGTAGGCTATATTTATAAACGGGCATATTGAAATAGACCCATGCATGTATAGCCTAATAATCGTCAGTTTCTTCATTACAAATAAATGGAATTTGCTTTATGATATGCACCAGGGTCCATCGCTGACTTAAAATTAAATAGAGTAGGCCTACTTATTTATTAAGTATATACGGACTTTAACGAATGATGTTTTATATAATTATCTCAAAACAAAATATCGCTACGCTTTGGATTGTTCTCTCTGTGACTACTCTGCAATGGAAAAAGGGACAATGGACTACCAAGAGAAAACTTGCCAAAATCAAATACTGTAAGCATTTTGTATCTAACTCTTCAATATACCGACATTGGAGGTTAATAAATTTTTTAAACCTCCTTTGTAACCTCGGAAAATGAAGTTTCATCGAAAATTTTTAAAGAGTTTTAAGGGTAAATCAAGACACATGTATTTGATAAATAAAAAGATTTAATAATTAAAGTACAGTCCCACTCAACTATACACTTTTAATGATTAAGGTCAATTTGATAAATAAACACTCAAACATTTTCTAAAATAAAAGTATGTAATAAGCTTATTTTTTAAATTTTTACGAGGATTTTTCTAACGCCGCAGTCACCATCTCAATTTTTTTTTAATCAGTTCTTTATTCTCCTTGGTTCTGAAGTAACAATAAGCCGTCGGTCCACTTGCATAAAAAGTGCAGGCCTTTTAGACGAGGATAACTGTCAGTTAATTGCTTATCATCCTACACTAAAAGCCATATCATATATAACATATTCTTATATGAGTTCTGCACATGAAGTGCCTTTAAAACTTCTTTTGGGAACGGCATTAATCAATAACGCATTTTCCAGCTTCCAGCATGCTTTTGAGAACTTCGCCAACGATCCCTCTTACTGTTTCAATGAACAGAGCCGTGGCTTTCGTTGAAGTTGAAACATTCCTCCATTTCTATACCAACGTCCCATAAAACTGTTTTGTTCTGTTGGAAAACTTCGACCTATTTTGGCAATATTCTGACAGGAAATCTGTAAAACTGATTTAATCCGTGTATCACCGTCTCGGAATTTATTTTGCAACCAAACACGGAATAATTTGGCATTGCGGTTAAGAAAACAAAACATTTACTTGACAAAAGTTTATTTGTAAACACAAAAGTAAACAACATGAGTTTAATGTGTTTCACGGCCGCTCGAAGCGCTAGCGGTGAGCCCAACTACGTCACACCAGCTGACTATGCACACACCTCTTCTTTTTATTTATACACCTTGGGTAGGTAGTATATATTCCGGCTGTTTCTCAAGAGTGTTGTAATAAACAAATTTATAACGCACGATGGTGAAGTAGGTTAGTGGTTTGTGACTTTTATACACTATAACAAATGTTTGTTCACACTTAGAGATTTACTTTTTTTGGTAGTCCGATAAAAAATACCGTACGTTAACTCGTCCATAATGTGTTTACCGGACTAGTCACAAAATACTATAACATTATTTGGTATTTATATTGTTTCATTGCAACTCTGGGATAAATATCTATACCTAAAAATATATCTAAAATATTTTTTTATACCAAATATTAAATTGTTATATTCGTACCATAGATGAAATATACTACATGCTCGTACTATACATTTAGGCTATATATGAATATATATGGTGAGCTAATTATACCCTAGATTTATAACGTTTTGTCTGAAATAGAGGTACTAGAACCCATTCAACACAGGCTTTAAACCATATGCAAGTCTGTTTACGTCTCGTTAAATCCAATTAGGGCGTACTCACAGCGATGATCGGTGTTTACGTTCGTTTGTGGATTGATCGGTAGATAAATTGAAACTTGTAGTTCCAGTATTAGCAACGCTAATAAAGCTTTTGGGTGTTTTGCAAGCAATTTATGAAAAGCATAACGCACAAAATCTAGGATTCCACGAATATAGTTGAATTTTAGACATTAATTTCTTGATAATCATATTCCTACGTGTTGTTAATCACAATTAGTGATTAATTGTGATTCACAATTAGTAATTCACAACTAATTTGTAATTCACAACTAATCACAATTAGTTGAATTTTAGATTACATTATATTCATATTTTTCCATAAGGTGCAAAAAATATTAATATATGAATAATATTTTTTAAGTGAAGTGTGGAATTCATGTTTACTTTTACTACAAAAATTACTAAAATGAAAAAAATTGGTTAGAAAAATACTATGAGCCGTGAATAGGCTCAACCTATATGTTAGGCTTTTTCTATATATTAAAGAATACGAGTCAACAAGCAAGCTAAGCCAACATATTGTGCATGCAGTACGGTTTTAATTTATTAGGAATAGTAATAACTGTGGTCCAAATGTTATTTTATTCTGCAAGCCATATTGCTGTGTATAGTTGCATTTATAATTTTTTACGACCTTTTTATCAATTAAAAACTTTTGAGATACTTTTTTGAAAATATATATTTAACTATGAGTTCCACTCATAATGTTAGTCCTTCTCTTTTTATTTGTTTTTAAACTGAATTTGACAAGACTTGTACATGTAGCCCTACATAAGTTGAATACATTTTAATACACTATGAAGTTTGTACAGTACATACATGACATAATTTCATCGTAGAAAATTGCAATTTGCATCGTTGTTTTCAAAATATTGGGGAAACAAATATTGACATTTGTCGTTATTAAGTGAGAAGTCAATATACCATAATACGAAAACCCTTCCTTTGATCTATTACTGAGCCAATTCATAGACTTCATCTTGATCAAAGGATATTACATTTTGTGTCTACTATCATCGCTGAAATCAATGCAACATCCTAAATTATATACTGTAATGAACTTTGATTAGTATCTCAGAAACTTAGCACGTAATGGTGTCGTACTAACTATGTAATTAAAAAATTCTACTTTAAATTACTATTTCATTTGTATTATGTTTTAATATTTAATTTAGCGAACTTCATACTGTTATTAAGCATCTCGAAAAAGTATTTTGTTTACAAAACATAAGTGCTAAACACCAGTTGTTTGAAAATATTTAACTAAAATTAAACAGTTTAAAATAGTATTAGGAAATAAAAACTATCAATTTGCCTTGTAAATCAGTATGTAATTATACTTTTTTCTGTCTGGTAGATTTCATAGTGTTGTAAAAGTGAAGGCCAGTAAAAATTAATTACCTAATTGATAAATGTGCAGTTTTGAATTGGTGATTTAGCTCCGTTTTGGCTATGTCAATATTTTTAAGAGTTATACGAAATTAAGAACTACTGCATTTAATTTCATGCAGATTCCTCGCCAGCTATGCAAAATGTGAGCTTTGTCTAATGTATAGGTTTTTTAACCTAGTCATTGATCACGTTACCCAACTTCAGCACCAAGGTCTCGTTGATCTTATAGTGTGATACAAACACCAAATACATACATCAGTCTTGAGCAGTTTTTTGTCCTTTACTTCATTAACAAAACACTCTTTTGTTGACAACGACGTCTCCATTGTCCGTCATAACAGCCAGGATAAACTGCCTAAATATGAACGCTGTTTATAACAGCCAGGATAAACAGCCTAAATATGAACACTGTTTATAACATCCAGGATAAACAGCCTAAATATGAACGCTGTTTATAACAGCCAGGATAAACAGCCTAAATAGGAACACTGTTTATAACAGCCAGGATAAACAGCCTAAATAGGAACACTGTTTATAACAGCCAGGATAAACAGCCTAAATAGGAACACTGTTTATAACAGCCAGGATAAACAGCCTAAATAGGAACACTGTTTATAACAGCCAGGATAAACAGCCTAAATAGGAACACTGTTTGGTGATGCATTTGTGATATTATTTACGGTACTTTGTCCCCGGGGTTTTTCTTGAATGTTAAACAAATGACTTGACAGTTTCCTTTGGTTACCAAAAAATTATGAACACACGGTAACTTTCGTTGCTGTTTCTGCCTTTAGAAATACTAATCATTCATTGCTTCTATTTAATCAAATTAAAATAAAATTTATGATAAAAAATTAACTTTACATTTTACTATTTAAGTTTGCAAATAAATATTTATGTTTCTCTTGAAATTTATGCTAAAACTGCATAGATAAGAAAATTAATCAAACAGCCACGTGGTTCTTCCTTATTAAACGCCACTTTCATTGCACCAGATTCTCCAACGTGTCAAGTCCTGTCTGAGTGATAATATTGAAGACGTTGCTAATTAATTTCCACCTCAAGAAAATAGTTATTGTACTCCACGGTTATGCATACTTAGAACAAAGCCCTTTTTTCTTAAATTTAAAAAAAAATGGATGGCCTCAAGAAAAGCTAAATCATTTTTTTTTTTTGTACCTCAGAAAAGGAGGTATAATAGTTTTTAGTCTTTTAAACCGCCAAATCATTCTAACTTTCATTGTTTGCAATAAGCTTTTAGAACTTTTCATTTTTTCAGAAGTTTATAATCATTTTATAATAATATAATAATAATGCTAAGATTAAATTTAGAATCTCATGAATAACCAGGATGGATATTTTCATTTGACATTCTGGACCAGCCCTTCTTATAACTCCTTCTTACACGCTTACCGCAGTTTATTCAATTTGAGTGTGACATCATGCTATCAATTCTTTACTATCTGTTATAGAATAATAGCCCAATAAAGCACGTGTGTCAATGTGGATTGGAAATAGTCATCAGATCCTGTTACAGGGTAAATTTGAGGCTGTCACATCCATACATTATTATGGTTTATGGTGCAATTATTCATGTTTAAACATGATAATTCCTATGTTTGGTTTTGTGGTTCTAATCGTACACTCTATAAAATTGTTTAACATCTAGTTTAATATAATCAAATTATAACTTATTTTATTGGTTACTCATCACACTAAATAAAAAATAAAACTTTAGAAATAAGTATATTTCGGCTTAATGTCTAAAGCCATCTTCAGCTTATCAACAAACTAGATAAGACAAAATTTCCAAATGACAAATTATAATCATATGTTAAAATTTAACTACTTTAAGTTTTAAGTTATTTCAAATATGAACTGTTATGTACTATATAAAATATTGTTAATTTAGAATAGGTTTAGAGTTTCTAATTTTTAACTCAATTTCTTCTTTTATTAGTGGTAAAAACATCGGGCTTATCGTCGCACTTGGTTGAGAGATACTTTTTTTAATCTATTGCCATATAAGCTGCTTCTTTCACATTTCTTATTTTCCATTTATTTTCTTGGCATATAATGCTTGAATTTGCCCATTCTACCTTGTGTTCTTGAGAAATTATTGTGTTCACTTAATTTAGAATAATTTTCCAATTGTTTGTTAATACTATATTTATGTTCTGCGATTCTTTTTTTGATTGGTCTAGATGTTTGTCCATAGTAAATTTTGCTGCACTCACAGGGAATCCATACTATATACTATATACCACATTTTTAGTTTCTTCTACTTGATTTTTGGGTTTTACTTTTGTTAGGACGCTTCTAAGAGTTTTTCCAGAAGAAAAAACTGTTCTAATATTGAACTTTGAATTTATTCTTCGTATTTTTCTGATCTTCCTCTCTGGTAAGGAATGGTCATTGTACACAATGGTTTTTCTTCATTTTGATTTTTTGTTAGATCCCTTCCAACTTTTCTCTTCGTTTTTTCATGAGCCTTATTTATCACATGTAGTGGATAGTTGTTATTTAACAACTATATTCTCCATATATTCTTCATATATTTTCCCAATTTCTTCCTTTCTCAGCTCTTCTGTTGAGGAAACCTTATAAGCCCTATGAAACAAGCCTTGTGCTATCCCTAATTTTACATGGTTTGGGCTATGAGAAAGAAAATTTAGGTACTGTCCAGTATTTGTGGGTTTTCTGTATACTGACGTCTGTATCCCATTTTCTTTTTTATCCACTAAAACGTCTAAAAATGGTAGTTTATTGTCTGTTTCTTCCTCCACTGTAAATTGTATGGTAGATCGTAAGGAGTTAATATGTTTTAAGAAATTGTATTGTTCTTCACAGTTTTCTTCCCACACACAAAATACATCATCTAGGTATCTAAACCACACTTTAGGTTTATTGCTTGAACTATTTAGAGCAAGTTCTTCAAAGTAATCCATGTAAATGTTACTTAGTATAGGGCTAAGTACTCCCCCCATTGGTAAACCTGCTTTTTGTAAGTTAAACTGTGAATTATATTGAAAGTAGCTGTTATTCACTCATACACTTAATAGTTCCATAATCATTATAAATAATTTTAATTGGAAAATTATTCTAAATTAAGTGAACACAATAATTTCTCAAGAACACAAGGTAGAATGGGCAAATTCAAGCATTATATGCCAAGAAAATAAATGGAAAATAAGAAATGTGAAAGAAGCAGCTTATATGGCAATAGATTAAAAAAAGTATCTCTCAACCAAGTGCGACGATAAGCCCGATGTTTTTACCACTAATAAAAGAAGAAATTGAGTTAAAAATTAGAAACTCTAAACCTATTCTAAATTAACAATATTTTATATAGTACATAACAGTTCATATTTGAAATAACTTAACCCTTAAAGTAGTTAAATTTTAACATATGATTATAATTTGTCATTTGGAAATTTTGTCTTATCTAGTTTGTTGATAAGCTAAAGATGGCTTTAGACATTAAGCCGAAATATACTTATTTCTAAAGTTTTATTTTTTATTTAGTGTGATGAGTAACCAATAAAATAAGTTATGATTGAAACCATCACGACCAACACATACCGTAAAGAATTATAATCAAATTGTTAGGAAGTAAAAATCTCTTAACCCAATTTATTCAATTTCATATTTGGTTTATTATTAAATACATATTGTTAAATGGTTGTAAAGTAGAACCATTTTTATGGTTTCTCTAAATATTTCTTTTTCTGTAGGTAAACTTTTTTTATTAGAAATCTAATTAAAATAATTCACTAATGACGTAATATGATGTATTAAAACGGTTAGAAATATTGCGCAGCATTCTTTGTGTAACACTTTCAATTATAAATCTCCTGCAATGAATATTTTTCCTTAGTAAATAAACTTTCTTGGGAGTCTAGCCCACTCGTGGTCGCCCTTGAGTTTTTCAAACCGCGTTTTTAATTGACGAGCAACAACGCACTAATCGGTTGCCGAGTTGAGACCACCCCTCCCTGGTATTGACCTGGACAGTGGACACAGGTCGACATTCGTTGTGGACCCCTATCACTGTTGTCCAATTACCATGTGAAGTTGTCTCCTCTAATTAACTAAGTTTTATTCTACGTTTTATCACGTCAAGTCCTTTTCATTTCACTTCCTGTTTACATATAGTTACAATCATGGAGTTATTGTGTGCATTATGTTGAAGATGTAAGTCATTTACGTTTAATTGTTGGGTATTCTCTGAAAAAGAGGCACGTCCATGTTAATTTAAATTTTAACAATAAAAAATGCATAACTAACATAATCCAGCAGGAAGAGATAGTTTTATGTATTGCTTCTTAAATATGTAACATGTATTTTTATACACATGTAAAATTAAAATATATATACTTTTACTGTCATAATCTCAACCCCCCGCCATGTCACTATCCCTACTTTGCGGATTTTAAACAGCTTTTTCACAATTATAATGTTACTACTTTTGATCATTAAACTACTTACTACCTAGAGTTAACCAATATATCTCTCACATATACAATCATATTAAAGTATGTTTTATAAAAAAAGTTCCAACTTAACTAAATTACAAATTATTACATTAAAAAAGTCGTCACTGCACTTTTTATCATTACCCTGTCAGCTTTTGTTTGTTTTTTAATTTTTCGATCTCCCTCTATTTACAGGAAATGAATTTTACTATTAAAACAGTTGCATTGAGACTGTCTTGTACTTGACTCTAACAGTAATTTTACTTCTCTGATGCAGTATATTTTTGTAGTTGTTGGAAATATTCTTCTAAAATTGACCACCTTTAAAAAAAATTCTCATTCCCCAGTGTGGTATTACTCAATAAATACTGTAATTAGGTACACTGTTAGAAACACTCTAACGTTAGCATCAGTTTTGGTATGAAACTACCAAATAACGGTGTCTGAATCAGTAGAACGCTTTGATCTGCATGAACATTACCCCAAAAAATCTCATTCCCCCTTGTTGGGGAATAATATTTTCAATATTGTACAATATGGTACAATATTACCATTTACAATATGCTAAGATCATGAGTTTTTTTTCTGAATACACTATCAAATAGAAGTACATTAAATAATACAGGGTATAAAAAAGTCTGCCCTCCCCCACTTTAATTTTTTTTATTTTTAATGATAGACCAATATCGTTTGGGGGGTGATAGTATTTTAACACAAAGTATCTTTTAACATTATTCAACATTTTTAGTCATGTTAGGGGGATGGCCCACCAGGAGTCAGATGAAAATCTTAAATGTAAGCAGGTCTTACTTGGTAGAGTACAATGCCACAAAATAGACTTAAAATGGAGACAGAAATGGTAGGCATTCAAAGTTTCCATTAAAATCGTATGGGCAAAACTACAAAATGCAATAACTTTCTTAATACTCAACTTTTTGACGTCGAGTTTGTGGCTAATTACTCCAAATGCAAAGACGTTTAAAATGATGTATGGTGTGACAAAAGCCAAAGCATATTTCTGTAAGACTTCATTGGGGGACGTCCCATAGAGGATGTTTATGTTGAAACTTCTTTAGCCTTTGTCACATCATACATCATTTTAAACGTCTTTGGATTATCATTAACCAGGTATTTACACCATTAATTGATATTGGTCTATCTTAAAAAATAATAAAAAAAATTAAAGTGGGGGGACGGGCATTTTTTACACCCTGTATAAAGAAATTATTAATCGCCCCAATGTTCTTGATTAAGAAAAATTCAAATGAGATCTGCGTTCTTGAAAGCAACGAATTAAAAGTTATTAATAGATGTAGTTGAAATTAGGGTTGGCAACTCTGGATGGTGATCAAAGTTCGTTTTGCGACACCCAAGCTATTCTGTAATATAAGTTAGCCGAAGAGCATTCCGTTCAAAGCTGCTTTATAATCTGGTTAGCTCACATCCTTAAAGACAGTCTTTGTAGTTTGAACAATATTGCAGAATAAACAGAATTATTTACCTTGGAGTTATTTGTTCTTGCCTATTTCCTGCGAAGACAATATTGGTTATTGTTGCTTTATGCTTTGATCCTTTCTACAGGTCTGTCTAAACTTATCCTTATGCTATGGGTGAAGCAGAGAATAATTGAAAATATAGAATAGGAAGAACTCTCTATTTCGTGATTAGGTTTGGGTAGATAAGTAAAAGTAACATTGTGAATACTGAGATATAATTTTGAAACAAACTGCATTATATAGGACAAACTAAATACAGTTACCGGTTGTCCAAAAAGTCCCCCTCCCCATAAAATTTTGTAACGACAGCAAATATTTGATGGAGCTTCAAGACACATAGCTAGTGATAGTTTTATTAAGCCTTTTTAGTGCATTTTTAAATCTGTCCATCACCCGAAAAATAGGGTCGTTAGGAGTAACTTTATTGTTAAGTAACCCTCATCAAGTAACATGTCGTTTTGAAGATTTATTAAAATTAAAACTAAAGACACAAACTGGATTTCAAATAGAAAATCCATCCATAAATGACATTCGAACGAATTCTGTATTAATATCCTATAGACAAAATTTGAAAATGCAATGTCTTCTGTAATATTTACTCTTTGAAGCCCGAGTTTGAGACTAATTGTTCAGACTATATAAAGACCTCTCAAGTAAGATTAAATTTTAAGATTAAAATACTTTTCAAGACTTCCTGTTGGGGACGCCCCTCAAATGTTTGTTTTGTTTTTGTTTGTTGTTGTTTGTTTTAGTATAAAAAATTACAACTTAAAAATATAATATTGGGAATTGCTACGTTATAAAGAAATTTAAATGAGAGGCGAGAGAAAAAGTGCCAGGTTGCAATGGCTTCAAACAAAATAAGCCACACAACATAAATTTCAAATTCCATACATCTCTAAAGCAGATTATAATGTT
The DNA here is from genome assembly GCA_030545055.2 of Neoaliturus tenellus. Classification (NCBI taxonomy): domain Eukaryota; kingdom Metazoa; phylum Arthropoda; class Insecta; order Hemiptera; family Cicadellidae; genus Neoaliturus; species Neoaliturus tenellus. The sequence continues at coordinate 31,802 of JAQYXR010000053.1, read as the reverse complement.
TTCAAACAGTTGGAGTTACGTATGAAGCTACATATTATGAAAGATTACAAAGAAAAATAAAAGAAACAATTTTAAAATAAAAGGAAATTCAACTTGTTTTAAGTTGGAGTAAGCGGTTTACTTCAAAATAAGCCATCACGTAGTTGAAACACAAAGGAGAAGAACATAAACTGCATTAGTTACATTTACTTGGCTCAGCGTTCTGAGACATTGTGATATAAGTTAGTCAAAGCAATTTGTGTATGGAGAAGAGAAGGCAGTCTCTATAATACGTATTCGTAAATTGAATTAATGTTAAAAGACAAGCTTACGTTTAACAAGATATCAGAGACTTAAGCTGGTTTTTGTTATTTACTCAATCAAGAGTATTTATAATACACGTCGCGAATTCTCATATATGTTCCAATTGTTCCCCTAAAACCCAGGTGATTTCAATATTAAAATGCAAGATTTCAAATTAAGTCTACTTTTATGTATTAAGTATATTTTTACCTCGGTTGCGCTGAAACTTAGACTATTATGGAATATTTTTAACGATATATAGCGGATATGATTATTTTATTGTTCATTAAAGGAATTAAAAACATATCAGTATACAGGGTGTTTCAGAACTCCCTACCAATATTTTAGGGCATTGTTCCTGGGTTAGAAACATATCAAAATATCATATTTAAATTGTCCGGAAGTCTTTAGTTACTCACACAGCCGCCATTTTGTTTTTTTTTCACATAATAATTTTTATTTCCATAACGGATGGTTGTATTCAGTTCATATTTGGTATGAATCTTTATCATACTAATGTACATCTTCAAGAAAAAAATGATTTTTTTCCACTGTATATTTTCAAAATGGCGGCCATTTAAAAATTTCAAACTAAAATATCTCAAAATTTTATAAATATTTTACAAGACACAAAGAAGTTGACAAATTAAATTACGTAACCAATCATACCAAGGTGTGTAAGGATCTGACAACAAATAACGGAGTTATTGCGATTTTTCTTCATAAAAACATTGATTTTGCATTAAAATCAATGCAAATTAAGGCCTTTTTAACAGCAAAATCAATGTTTTCATGGAGAAAAATCGCAATAACTCCGTTATTTGTTGTCAGATCCTTACAAACTTGGTACCATTGGTTACGTAATTTAATTCGTCAACTTCTTTGTGTCTTGTAAAATTTTTATAAAATTTACCGATTTTGAGATATTTTAGTTTGAAATTTTTAAATGGCCGCCATTTTGAAAATATACAGTGGAAAAAATTTATTTTTTTCTTGGAGATGTACATTAGTATGATAAAGATTCATACCAAATATGAAATGAATACATTCATCCGTTACGGAAATAAAAATTACTATGTGAAAAAAACAAAATGGCGGCTGTGTGAGTAACTAAAGACTTCCCAATTTAAATATGATATTTTGATATGTTTCTAACCCAGGAACAATGCCCTAAAATATTGGTAGGGAGTTCTGAAACACCCTGTATAGATAACTATTATATAGAGCGACGCATAAATATGATAAAGGGAGTAACATTTAACTTTGTATATTAAAACAACAAAATGATGGAAGTTCGTATGAGTTGATAGTCTAAATAATTGAAGTTTTGTAATCCCACAACTGACGGAGAATGTCAATATTACTGGTGAAACCATTTCCAATTAAGAGTGATGTGACATGAAGCGCAGTTGAAACTCCTTGATTGTTTAATCCAGTTATGATTGAGCAGCACGAGTTTCAATAAATGATTATGTTTTTCTCATTACATTAAATTTAACAGTTTTCATTAATTGAACATAACACTTTATATTTAAAACTACGTATTTATTTTTTATTTTCCAAGACATTACGCTTCCAAAATCATCCCTTTATTAAATTTTAACTAGGTGCTTGACATAAGGTGTGAATACGATTTTATTGGTATGTTTGAAATATACTTTGTCTTTTTAAAGCAATAGGGTAAACCAATACAGACAGTACAGATTGTTGGGAAAATAATTTCCAGTTATTAAGCAGCGACTTCGTTAAATGCATTTTTATACGACACTTTCTTGTAGTTAGGTAATAAAACAATTTATAATGATAATAATTTTAAAACTTTCTTCGTTAAAACATGGAGATAAAGTTCAACTAACCATACGGTCATGAAATAATTCCATATATTTAGTTTTTGTATAGATTAGTTTTGATGAATTGTCATTTCCGAACGATGTTCCTTTTTTAGCTAAATGTTTAAATTTTCGTTTCCCCTCTTAGAAATAATTTAATTCACATTGAAAATAAAAAGTTAATATTTAATTTTTTTATGTATAATAATCATTTAAAATTTAGATTTTTTAACTAGTCCTGTAAATATTAAGAAAATATTATGATTTATTTACGAATTTATCAGTAATTTTTAAATTTTGTGTTTCCTATCCAAACAAAGAATTTTAATTAAATAATGTAAAATTAGATTAAAGTATGCCATTTAAAATTACGCCTTTAATTGGTGTCACTTCAAATGACAGTCCGTAATTTATCTATAAATATTTATTACAAATGAGGTAGACAGCATAATCCCAGCTTTTGTCCTCGTTCACGTTGGTCTGGCAGATGTAAGCCGGTTGATTTACAACATCTGGTTTGCTTATTATGACCATTGTCCTAATTAAATACACTCTTCTCTGAAAACATAATAAATTATTTTGATGTCCATCCATTTCTTATTATTTCATTCTGTTTATTTAAAAAAGAATTCCTCAGTTTTTAGATCATTATCAGACATAGCTTTATCAATTACATAATGTTTTATGAAATAATTGTTTCTTATTGTTTCTATATATAAGTCGGATGTAACATAAAATTGGAATCAAAGGGATTAAAGGAAATTTTCAGGTTATAATGAACTAAATTTTTTGCGGTTTCTGACTAAAAATGTAAAAGTAGATAACTAAATCGAGTCACCATATTTTTAACTATATGTAACTGTACCATAACTTCACACTTTACATCAATTATCTCATGAACCCGATGACACCTGGTATATTTTTAGCGTCAACCTCAATGATAGAATAATGGGCCAATGAAGCCTGGGGCGGCCACGGAGGGTCTGATATTGTCATTGGGCCAAGGCTGAAGGGCGTGAACTGGTGCTTCAGCAACATTAAATAAAATGTCACAGTAATGATGGTTATTATGTTTTCATCATACCATTGCTATAAACGTTGTTTCCGGAACGGTCAGCTGTGATCGAAACTAGTTGATTCCCGGTGGGTTGGATAAACGTGTTGGTAAACAAAGTTTTCGGGACTATACTGCGAAACAGTGGTTTTCGCGACACTAAACAAGTTAATTTATTTTTATTTTTAATAACAGCTGTAAATAGTTCAAATACAAGATAAACAAATAACAACCCAAGAGGGGATATATAGGTTAAAATTTATTAATTTTTATCCAAACTGTAAATTTATTAAAGGTGGTATTATGAAAAGTACTGTTCGTAACTCGTCCGAATGTGGTATATCGGTGCTCGATTGAATTCGAATACTCGACTCCGCCTCGTACTTGAAACTCGATCTTGCACCGATAACGACCACTTTCCGGACTAGTGACGAAATATATAGGGCCTACACGGTATTTGAAAAAAAAAACGTTCCAATGATTCAGGAGGTTATTGTATGTACACATTAAAATAAGCAAAAATGTTTCTATAAACTTACTGTATGTCCTAAAACGCTTCGTTAAGCCAAAAGCCGTCATTTGAATTTTTTACGCCTTTTTAATAATTCCGTAATGGGTATTGGTACCTATTAATTTTATATTTTACATGAACATTTATCACACCAATGTTCTTTTCCAAACTTTTGATAATATTCACCGCTTTGCGATATTGTGTTTGAAAATTTTCAAATGGGTCTATTTTGAAATTACTCTTTGGAAAATATTTCTTCCTGAAAATAATCATTCGTGTGATTAAAGTTTCATGCTAAGTATAAACTTAGTACAACTATTCGGAAAACATACGGAATTAAAAATTATTAAGTTTGAAAACTTAATGGTGGCTAGAATCTTAACGAAAGGCATATAATCACATTGACGTTTATGTTGATTTTGATCCAAGGTATCACCGCACGCAATTTCTGAAGATAGTTTTTACTGCGTGCATATACGGACAGTAGACGCTGTGTGCGGAACCTCTTTTTAATATGGATAAGCATTCTTTAAGAATTTCTAAGTAATTCTAAAGAAAAATATCTGTTAGAATGGTTCTTTTATTTTATATATTTTTAACACACATATTAAAAAAAAAATTCAATAAAATTTGTTTTATTTGTGAACTCTTGCAAAGTCAGATTACAAATAAGGCTGTTCATGGAATTAATTAGCTGTCTTATAAATTTGGCTTGGAATATGAAACTGGTCTCGAATCGTTGCTGGTGGTATGTAGGCAACCTTTGCTTTAAAAACAACTGTTACTGGGGAATTGAAATTAAATTTTAGTTGTATAAGCCGTTTGAAAACCTTTCGTATCAAATCTACATGATGAGTCGTTTCTTAAAGGGAGTTCTCAGAATTGATGTTTTATCTGCCTAATTATTTTACATGTCATTTAGTTGTATGTGCCTTATTGAAGTTCTGATAGCTTAAGTACATTATAATGTTAAGAACAGTGATGATATAACTACGTTGTTGACTCGCTTGCTCATCCAAAATCATAACAACGCAGAAAAAGAAGCTAAAGTTGTCTAAAATATTTGTTAACAGCCAAATACTATTGATCGAATCTATTCATTGAAACTTAGTTTTATTTATTTTATACCTAACATAACATTTTCTTTGTTCCAGGTAAGCCAAGTTGACGATACACTCGACGATATAGTGACGTAAGTAACTGCTGCTCTTGAGAGTGCATGGGGTGAATCTATACCGGGTGTAAAAAAGTACGTCCTCCCCTTTAATTTGTTTATTTCTTAAGATTAACAAATATCGTTTGGGGTGACAGTAACTTAACACAATGTACCTTTTGACGTTAAAAAACATTTTAGTCATGTGAGGGGGACGGCCCACCAGGAGTCATAAGAAAATCTTAAATGTAAGCATAGGTTGCTATATACATATAATTAAAGATCTCACTTGACAGAGTACAATGCTGCAAACTAGACTTAATTTGGGTTACCCAGGCAGAAATTTTAGGCGCTCAAAGTTTCCATTAAAATCATATTTGTAAAAATTAAAAATTTAATAACTTTTTTAATACTCAACCTTTTGATGTCGCGTTTATGGCTATAAATTAAATTCAACGACGTTTAAAATTATGTATGATGTGACAAAAGCCAAAGCATATTTCTGTAAGACTTCATTGGGGGACGTCCCATAGAGGATGTTTAAATTGAAACTTCTTAGCCTCTGTCACATAATTCATAATTTTAACCTTCTTTGCATTTGGAGTAATTAGCCACATACCCGACGTCAAAAGGTTGAGTATTAATAAGAAAGTTATTGCATTTTTAAGTTTTACCCATGTGATTTTAATGGTAATTTTGCACGCCACCATTACGTCTGGAACATCCATTTTAAGTCTAGTTTGTATCATTTTACTCTGCTAATTAATTTGACCTTTAATTTGATGTGTATCAACCTATGCTTACTTTTAAGTTTTTCTTCTGACCTCTGGTGATCTTCGCCCTATCATGATTACAAATGTTTGATAACGCCAAAAGGTACTTTGTTTTAAGTTATCACCCGCAAACGATATTTGATCATCTTAACAAATAAAAAAATTGTTTGGGGGTCGGAGTTTTTTACACACCCTGTATGATCAGTGGTTTTACAATAGACTGTTAGATTAGTCCTTAACAAATCAAAACTAACACAAGGTTTCCTCGACGATAGGTCAACTCCCCCTTATTTCATATTAGTTTGATGGATTGATATTATAGCCTAAAGATAAATAAAGCACCACCTTTGAACTGAAACACCATTTCAATCTTATATCTCCTTCTATAGACATATTAGCTAAATAATCCCAAAGTAAGTAAAGTAAATAATGTAATGGAAAGTGTGCAGGATGGTTTCATTTGAAGTGTGCTGATATTACAAGAAAAGAATGCAATTTATTCGAAGAACTAGGCGGAAAAGCCAAGTGGTTTTGTGACGAGTGCGACAAAGAGGTTAGAAGCTTCATTGAGCAGGTAACGGAAGGTCCAGCTAGCGAACTTTTGAATGGCCCGGAACCAAACGTACGATCAGTATTAGATGAAATAATGAAAATCAGAGACAATTTTACGGCATTAAATAAAAGAGTTATTGTCGTCGAAAAATTCTGCAAAGTTAACGACAGTGAAAAAATAATCAAGGACACAATCGATGTTTTAATCGATGATGAATGCAATAAATCGATCGCAGAATCTGACGAAAACCTCACAAATGACGCTGACGACGCCAATAATACCGAACTTCAAAATGGTGGATCAAAACAACCTAAATAAAATAAGGACTTATTCAGTGACAAAGTCAAATGTAAATCACCCGCAATAGTAGGGAAAGAAAATATAAAACCTGAAGACTTAAAGAAGACTGAAGTATCTATGCTAAACAAAGAAGACAGGCCAAGGATTGACACCATGAAGGGTGCTTATGTGGTAGGAAGTGGAGGCATTTCTGCAAGCCTAAAACCCGCTGATAAGAAAGGGTGGATTTTTGTATCAAGACTTTCGGTGGAAACAAAGCCCGAAAACATCACTGAGCATCTTAAAGACATATGTAAGTGCAAAATTGTGTGTGAAGAGGTGCAAACAAAGTACCCTGGTTACAAGTCTTTCAAGGTGGGGGTCGCGCCCGAAGATGTTGAAAACATTGTAAAGCCTAGTGTGTGGCCACAGGGAGTGCTGGTAAGCGAGTTCAGGCCCAGAAGTAAAAGTAAGTTTCTGAAAAAGGATCATTTTTTAGGGAAGCGAAAGACTGTAGGTCTAGGCCTAAGGGGCTAGGCCTAGGACTTAGTGACGCTGAACCTAACCCAAAACCAAACACTGTAAATAGACTTAGCATTAAAATAGCTTATCTCAATGTCCAATGTCTTAGGTCTAAGTTTAGCCTTGTTGAAATATTTGTATTGGAGAATAATTTGGACATTTTGTGTATCAATGAGCATTGGCTAACAGGACTGGAAATTGAATTTTATATGGTGCTAGGTGATCTTAGGCTAGTGGATATTCAGTGTAGAACTGAGCATAATGCTGGGGGAGTAGCAATTTATGCAAGGCCGGATATACAAATCGACAAAGTAAACCTGGAAGATTTTAACCTTGAAATGAATTTGGAAGTTGTTGGAGTTAGAGTTAAACTAAGGCCTACATTGACTAGTAGATCAGATTTTGTGCCTAAGTACATCACTGTTGTGGCCATCTATCGGTCTGATGCCGGAGTATATGGAACCTTTCTGAATTTGTTGGATGATTGCCTGTATCGGGTAACTAGGAATAACGAGTTTGTGGTGCTCGGAGGCGATTTCAATGTAGTGCTGAATGGTAATTCGACTCGCACTAAGGATCTAGAAGACCTTCTGGGAAGCCATGGCCTTTATCTCAGAACTAAAGATCCTACAAGAGGGAAAAACTGTCTCGACAGTGTGGCGACTAACTGCGACTCCAGGGATCAAGACACGGATGTCATCATCTCCATGGTGGCCGATCACAAAGCGGTAGTAACTAATCTCCACTTCAACTCGGTGAGTAACCTCAATGATGTTAGGCCTAACTGGTTAAATTCTTATGCTGTGAAACGTAGGAAGGTTGATTAGCAAATGTTTCCGTACATTAACTATGAATTAAGTAAGATTGATTGGAGTATTATTACTAATGATCTGGATGCAAGAGATGCTTTTAAGTGTTTTTTTGATATATTTATCAATATATATGATAGGGTATTTCCTGTCGAAGTAGTTAACCGTAGGCCTAAGGACACAACTGCTCAAAAGGTTGTGGCAAACGCTTCTCCCAAACTACCTGCTCTTCTGGATGATAAGTGGTATTCCAGTGTTCCAGAGTTAGGTGTGCTTAAGGCCTGGACATCACTGCTCCACGATCTTTGTAAGTCTGCCACATCTGATGAGGATTACAATAGGCTATTTAGTTTGTATTTAAAGACTTGTAAGGATTATAAGTCAGCTGTAAATAATGCAAAAAAAGGGCAGTCGGTAGCTATATTGAGAATTCGGCCAACCCTTGCGAAGCCGCGTGGAATGTAATAAATTCCAATAGAAAACAGGTAGCTGATAAGGTATGTAAAGCTGATCCTAATGAAGTCAACAAATATTTTACACAGGTAATTAGCGACATTGTTGATAACATGCCTGATACATCGGCCCAAGCATCTAGTAATGTAACGATAAGTAATGTTAGCCGGAATACGTGGCGTGAAACAACACCTGATGAGGTTATAGATATTGTACAGAGTTTCAAGAACTCACCATGTGCAAATGTGTACGGTATATCTATTAATTTTCTCAAGAAAATCATCGTCAGCATTGCAATTCCTTTGGCTTTAGTATTTAACTTGTGTTTATACCAGGGGGTTTTTCCTTATGAACTCAAGCAGACAAGAACAGTCCCTGTTTATAAGAAAGGTGATCAGAATTTGATAAGTAGCTTTAGGCCAATAAGCATTATCCCCGCCATAGGCAAGGTCTTAGAAACAATAATGAAAGTTCAAATCACTAGCTTCTTTGAACGGAACCTTCTACTTAACCCTATGCAACATGGCTTTTGTAAAAACAAGTCCACAGTCCCTGCCGTTGGAGAGTTAGTCAATAGAATAACTGATGCTTTCGAAGATGGACGGTCAGTGATGCTTCAACTATGTGATTTAAGTCGCGCCTTCGATTGTGTATCTCACAAAATCCTCCTAATGAAACTTGCTAGGTATGGCGTGACTGGAACTGTTCTACAAACAATCAAGTCTTATCTTAGTGATAGGTTGCAGGTGGTGAGCATCAGAGGAGCTACATCAAGTGCCATTGAAGTCAAACACGGAGTTCCCCAGGGCTCGTGTATTGGCCCGCTGCTATTCGTATTGTTAGTTAACGACCTTGAGCTTGATGGTAATGCTCTTCTTTATGCAGACGACACTACCTTGTTTTCTCGTGGTGGGGATCTGCCGCAAATTGAAACTCAGGCGAGCTCTATACTTGAAGAGGCCAAGCTTTGGTTTGAGATCAACCACCTTCAGCTTAATGAAAGCAAAACCCAGACTCTTTTGTGTAGTCTTTGGACTCGACCTGAATGCAGAGAGCAAGAGATTGACAGTGTCAAACTCCTGGGACTTAACATCGACCAGAGATTAAATTGGAATCACCACATTGACGAACTTTGTAAAAAATTGTCCCGTGTGCTGTTTTTGCTCCGTAAACTTAAGCTCTTGGTTACTCCTGTGTACCTACGCACCACATATTTCGCACTTTTTCATAGCCATTTAAGTTATGGAATACTCTTATGGGGTCACTCTCCGAACGTAAAAAGAATCCTACTCTTACAGAAGGCAGCAGTAAGGACCATAACTAACAGCGACAGGTTGGAACACTGTAAGCCTATTTTCCACCAACTTGGAATCCTTACAGTGTCATCACAGTTTATCCTAACATCCTTACTTCATGTAAAGAGTGGTGCTGAACACCTTCACAACACGAGAGAGGCACATCACAATTACAACTTGAGAAATAGGAGGGACATTGACATCCCACGTAGTAGGCTCAGTAAGACTGCAGAGAGTAACCCGGTTTTAGCAAATAAGATGTTCAATAGGCTTCCACTAGACTTGAGAAATCTGGATCTGAAGTCCTTCAGGAACAAGTTAGATAAGCGGCTGGTTAAGAGAAGCTACTACAGTTTGGCAGAATTTTTCAACGATAGCCTGAGTGGTATTATGGATTAGCCGGCCGCCATTTTTAAAGTCTGAATGTAAATAGTTGTAAATATATGTTTGTTTATTTAAGTGACAAAGTCTATTCAGAAGTTTCTGGCCAACGACCGCTAGATGGTAATCTATACTTATTTAATACGCTAAGGGTTTTTTTGTCCTGAGAACTCCTCCTACAATTTTCAACCGATTTTCATGTTTTTGGTGTCGTTGGATAGGGCTTGGTCTGTAGTTGTTTCCGCCAAAAATTGATGTGAATCGGACTGAAAATAAAGGCGCTATCCACCATTGAAATCTCAAAATTTCCCATTTAAATAACATTGGGATTGAATAAAGCATTTTAAACATCTGTTAATAATCAGCTGTAAATACGTGTAGTTTTGAGATTAAAGAGGTTCACAATATTGGATTGGTCGGATGTCATTGATTTAGAGTTAAAAGTAACATTTGTATTAAAATGAATTGCTCGATTTCGAGCAACACGTATACTAGTAATAATAATAAAAGTACCATACCTGAGGGCCGAGCATTCCTCGGTTAACTTGTACGATTCTTCATAGTCGTAGTAATATCAGTCACATACAGTAAGCTAAAATACCAAGCCGATATGGATTTTTTTCTCCCAAAACGAGCTAGTTCGCTTTGCTCACTCGCCTTTCAGGATGATTTAATAAAGGAGTAATTGCCCTCTAGCGCGTTTTTTTTTTTTTTTTTTTTTTTTTTTTTTTTTTTTTTTTTTTTTTTTTTTTTTTTTTTTTATCCTGTAACGGTAACACATGGATTTTACCTATATGGATAACAGATAATTTCATCACTATTGCTAATTCTTTTGTTTTTAAATTAACTCAAAATCTACAAATTGTTAAGTTGTTTTGTCCTGTTACTTTACTTTTAAGTAACTACAAAAACATGTATTAATAGTCATAATCAACATTATATAAAGTACTATTGCATAACAGATAAATAATTTAATACATAGTAATTCAGTTTTTGGCTGCAGCCGAAAAACCATATGTTTGTACTGAAACACATGGTTTGTGCTTTTACGGTTGAGTCAGCTGTTTACAGCAACTCTTTTGTTTGGATTTTAAACTCCATAAAATGTTACCTAACATTTTTAGAATTTCAATTCAAGATTACAACAAAATAAAAATTTTCCTAACGTAGATACCTATTTTAATGGTAGATTATTTTTTATACCAGAATTAAATTATTTCAAAGTTTGAAGAAAATAGTTTGAGCCATTTTAGAAATCCGGGTCATACCTACAAACATTTCTTACTCGTATTAGAGAATGGGATATTCCAAGTGTCAGTATTTGAATACAGCGAATCCAACCTACCAGTTCAGTACTCATTATCTTCGATACATCGAACCATCCGATTCTTCCTATGCAGCCCACACGGTGCTATGACGTCACTTCCACATTAGCCGTACAATAATTTACTCTCCACATGTCTTGTTCAGTTGTCGGATAATTATGTAAACGACGCAACAATCGCAGGCGGTGTCTTTGGCGGTGTCACTTCTGAGCGGATTTGAATAATTGATCAGGGTTTTAAATTTAATTACCTCCCTTGGCTCAGATTCTAATTGGCTTTAAGACACGCCATACCTTGGATATAATTAGATGGAATGTTTCACCCCTTTTTACTTGATTTTTGATAGTTTGATTTGGTAGTTGACGTAATCAGTACTAGTACAATTTAATGGTTGCTCTAATCTGAAATAACGGTCACCATCAGGCATTTTTAGCGTATAATTTGTGCGTTGATGTAATGACAAGAAACTACAGCTTCGGTGTTGAAAGAAATAATTCTACATAATAACTCAAATCTAAAAGCCCTTTCAAGGAATTTGTAATTTTAAACATCTACATGCTGCTAATTAAATTAATCGACTTGTACATTGACGTCATTTTTGTATTAACTAAAATTCGATTTTTACCAAAAAGTCCATCGCCAAACTTCATAATATGACTAATTGGGTCAAAATAAGCAAAAAAGTTCCTATGAAGGTATGTCCTAAAATGCATATTTACCCAGATATCCGCCATTTTGTTTTTTCCACTTAATAATTTTTATTTCGGTGACGGATTGATCTAGGAACTTCATATTTATCATGGATCTTTATAATACTAATTTCCATTTCCAAAATAAAAATTATTTTTTTCCTATGCATATTTTCAAAATGGCGGCCATTTTAAATTTTTAAACTTAAATATCTCAAAAACGGTAAATTTTATAAAAATATTACAAGAGACACAAAAGTTGACAAATTAAATTATCTAAACAACAAAACCAAGTTTGTAAGGATCCGCCAACAAATAACGGAGTTATTGAGATTTTTCTCTTAAAATAACCTAAATTGGCATTAATCATAGTGCAAAATCAGTGTTTTCCTGCAGAAAAACCACAACAACTCCGTTAATTGTACTTGGATCCTTACAAACTTGGTATCACTGTTTAGATAATTTAATTTGTCAACTTTTTTGCCTTGAAATATTTTTATAAATTTTACCGTTTTTGAGATATTTGAGTTTAAAAATTTAAAATGGTCGCCATTTTGAAAATATGCATTGGAAAAATATAATTTTTATTGTGGAAATGGACATTAGTATTATAAAGATCCATGCCAAATATGAAGTTCCTAGATCAATCCGTCACCGAAATAAAAATTATTAAGTGGAAAAAACAAAATGGCGGATATCTGGGTAAATATGCATTTTAGGACATACCTTCATGGGAACTTTTTTGCTTATTTTGAACCAATTAGTCATATTATGAAGTTTGGTGATGGACTTTAAAGACACCCTGTATAATTACTATGCAAAATTCTAAAAGTGAATCGTATCTTATATATATGCAAAGACATTTTTTGCTAAAGAGATTCTGTTAGCAAGGCTGAAACACTTTTTAAACTTGAGCTATCCAAACAATTCTCCACAGGTGATAGTGTGTCAGATAGGATCTCGTGATGTCAGTTAGAGCTGCTAAGTGTCATCTGACACCTGTAGATTGCTTCATAATCCTGATATACTTCCTGACATTATAGACTATTTAGGATCTCCTTGTAGAAATAAAATGGGACAGAATACGTTACCTAAGAATTAAATTATCCATACATTGTTTTAAAATAAATATTCACATCTTAGGAAATGCTACGTTTTTAAGGGTTTGTTCCATGCTAAGTTTAACCATTAATGGTTTAACTCAAGTGAAGATCCCGAAAGTTTAATAACGGAAAATGGACGATAATCTAAATGTTTGTAACTTATGAAATTGTGATGAACTAAGTCTTTCGGTATACTCTAAACAACAACAGCTTACACCATCGAAAAGAGCTGATCATTTTCGCCTTGGTCGAAAAATCCTAATTAGTTTTTTTAATTAATTTTTATAAGATTTTAAGGCAGTATTCCAAAAAGATATTATAAGTCCAGTAAGATATTTTGAGTCTGTGTTGACTTTTTCCTAAATTATAAAACGGAGGTATAAATACTGTATGTTTTATTATAGAGTAAAATTAAGTGTTGCCAGTGAGTAGAGTAGCAAGTTGTGCGTAGTAGGATACAAGTCAAGGTCAGATGCAGCATTGGCGGTGGTTTTGACTCCCACGTGTTCCTGTTGAGAAATCAACAAACTTTGAAGTTGATGCGTTGCCGCCTGCGTGGACTATAGTGGAATCAATCTGGGTTGGGAAGTTAACTCAAGAATCCACGAATGCAGATAAACACAAATCATGATTAAATTAGTTTATTACTTTTTTATCTCCAAACACCGTCAAGTATGAAAGCAATCTATATTTTTGTGGTTGCAATTTTAAACGTAATGTGTTTCAACCAATTATTCCAATTAAGTGTAGTTTTAAAATTTTTGTTTATTACGATTTTTTACAATCACCCGAGGATTTTCCAAACTTCGGTGAGTTAACGAGTAAACTCTATGCTACCACATTGAATATAATGTATGAATATAATGTACTCACACCCGTCTATTCTCTTTTATAAAGATTAGGTTATAACTGGCTGGGTAGCTGAGTGGTTATAGTGCTCGACTTTGAATCCAAAGGTTGCCGTTTCGATCCTGAGAAAAGTTAGTAGCGTTTTTAAGGTTCGATTCCGGACCCAGTTGCCATTTGTCATTGGGCTAACAATTAATTATGCTTCGTTCCCCGTCAAAACTAAATGTCACTTAAAAAATGCCACTGGCGTAGATACACCCAAAATAAAAAAATAAACATGCAAATAAGGATAGGCATGTAAATTTTCATTTTTAACAACAGTACCAGGAGGAGGAGCAGCATTCGTCGGTAAAGTTGTAAACTTATAAAACTGGTAAGACGAGCTCATATATTCGCTTCGCTCACTCGCCAGGCCAACAGATGCTGCATTCTGGTTTAAATTTATTGAGGCACAGGTTGAAAATGTAACACCATTCATTGTCCAACACTGTTATTAATTTATACAGTTATCAGCTGATTTTTACGAATTTAATAGAAAAAAAGAATCTACAACGAAAACATGGGCACTTTGAAGGGCTGTAGGACGAAAATCGAACGTTTCCCAGTCTCAGTACAAGCTCCAATCGATTCATCATGGAGGAAACTCCATCGAATAACAAAAAAAATCAAAATTCCTTAAGCGGCAAACCTTTGCCGGTACAAACAGTGTTTGTTTCAGAGTATGTAAATTAATTGTCTCAAACACAACTTGGATTTGCTTGTAACTTAATCCTAAAGACTGATTCAAACAATCTAATAATAATGTCGGGCATTGATATTACTAACGATTTTCGAAATGAAAAATGTTCAGTCCTAGTACGATGTATCCAACGAGAATTATTGTTTTTGTGTGTGCAGACGATTTAGACATACAATGAGAATTTTAGTGTAAGTAAAGCATGGTCGTCGCCGTCATGTAGGTCATAGTCCACAGCTGCAGAGTGACTAAGTGATTCGTCCTTCACAGCGCTCCGTGGTCACACAGCTGTGTTGTGACGTTATGACGTCACTCAACTGTCATTAGTCCCGTCTCGACAGCTTGGAGTGACGGAGTGACGCTTGTTGTGAGCTGAGACACCCCGTCACTGGTCACACAGCTGTGTTGTGACGTTATGACGTCACTCAACTGTCATTCGTCCCGTCGCGACAGTTTGGAGTGACGGAGTGACGCTTGTTGTGAGCCCGAGACACCCCGTCACTGCTCACACAGCTGTGTTGTGACGTTATGACGTCACTCAACTGTCATTCGTCCCGTCTCGACAGCTTTGAGTGACGGAGTGACGCTTGTTGTGAGCCGAGACACCCCGTCACTGGTCACACAGCTGTGTTGTGACGTTATGACGTCACTCAACTGTCATTAGTCCCCGTCTCGACAGCTTGGAGTGACGGAGTGACGCTTGTTGTGAGCTGAGACACCCCGTCACTGGTCACACAGCTGTGTTGTGACGTTATGACGTCACTCAACTGTCATTCGTCCCGTCGCGACAGTTTGGAGTGACGGAGTGACGCTTGTTGTGAGCTGAGACACCCCGTCCCTGCTCACACAGCTGTGTTGTGACGTTATGACGTCACTCAACTGTCATTAGTCCCGTCTCGACAGCTTGGAGTGACGGAGTGACGCTTGTTGTGAGCTGAGACACCCCCGTCACTGGTCACACAGCTGTGTTGTGACGTTATGACGTCACTCAACTGTCATTCGTCCCGTCGCGACAGTTTGGAGTGACGGAGTGACGCTTGTTGTGAGCTGAGACACCCCGTCCCTGCTCACACAGCTGTGTTGTGACGTTATGACGTCACTCAACTGTCATTCGTCCCGTCTCGACAGCTTTGAGTGACGGAGTGACGCTTGTTGTGAGCCGAGACACCCCGTCACTGCTCACACAGCTGTGTTGTGACGTTATGACGTCACTCAACTGTCATTCGTCCCGTCTCGACAGCTTGGAGTGAGGGAGTGACGCTTGTTGTGAGCCGAGACACCCCGTCACTGCTCACACAGCTGTGTTGTGACGTTATGACGTCACTCAACTGTCATTCGTCCCGTCTCGACAGCTTGGAGTGAGGGAGTGACGCTTGTTGTGAGCCGAGACACCCCGTCACTGCTCACACAGCTGTGTTGTGACGTTATGACGTCACTCAACTGTCATTCGTCCCGTCTCGACAGCTTGGAGTGAGGGAGTGACGCTTGTTGTGAGCCGAGACACCCCGTCACTGCTCACACAGCTGTGTTGTGACGTTATGACGTCACTCAACTGTCATTCGTCACGTCTCGACAGCTTGGAGTGACGCTTGTTGTGACACACTTCGATTTTTTGCCCCAACTTTCTTCGCAATTTGTTGGCCTTGTCTCAGTTGCAATCAACATGGAAGAGATACTGTTGTGGTCCATGTATGTAATTTGTTTGTCAAGATTAGCAAGAAAGAGACGCAAACCAAGAAGTTTGGATGCAATGTCTTTTTTCTGCCTATCAGAGTACTCTTTACAACATACTTGCCAAGAGACAAGGAAAACTCCTATATGTCTGTAATTCTATAAAATCTGTTAAAAACTCACGAGAGGCTAAGTCACCATAATGATCTCCTTGCTTCACTCTGACCGGGGGAGAACTGTTTGTTTACCGTTTTGATCGCAGTGATAAGTTGGAGTGCTGTTTACACGTTCCAATATGTCGCTCCAACCTTGCGATGTCGTGGTCAATCTAGCCAGAAAAATGAAATTTTCATTTTTCGTCCAACCCCGATATATAGCTGCGATCTCCCGTTTACACGCTCCGATTATCGCAACGATATGGTTGGTACCGATCAGATCGCTGCGATATATCGTTGCGTGTAAACGGTGCTTTAAGAAAATTAATATTTACATGCAGATTAAAGATTGTTAAGCTATACATCAGACAGCTTTGTCTATTCATTATATTGAGTATAGAAAATAAGTTTAACACTGATAGTGCTGTTCTAATAACTTTTTAAAATTAAGATTCAAAATGAATTTTGAAGTACACCTGTTTAACAGTTCAAAACCACTGTTTGGCTTATTTTTTATTTATTTTTAACCGTCGGCCTGTTTTCAAATGTCAATCAGGAAAACATCAAACAATCTTCCGACTCGTTGCATATTCATTACTGTACCAGAATTTGATCAATAAAACTTTCTATAACTTTTCACAGCCATATAATTTGATTATATTACTCTAAGCAGGCTTTTCAAGCTCTACTCATTATTATAAATTGTAAAATCCGTTTGGTTCAATTCGTTCGAATAAAATTTCACTCATTTACTTTTTTCAATGTCCATTCAAAATAAAAATTTTTCTGAACTTATTAAGGAATACTTGAAACTAGAGATCGACTCTTGATCGAAATTCGATCAAAATTTCAGTTGATCTGGACCCAAGAAGCTTAAAATTATTTTAAAACTAAACCATCTGTTCTTCCTAATTTTCTAGCAGTTGTTTTTACAACAGCTGTCTTATGATTCATTCAATATTTTCCTTTCTCCATAAGATTAACATTGGAACTTTGAAAGCCTGTGGGGCGTAACCCTGGAGTCCGATGTGAATTAGAATGTGATTCTGCTCATCTACAGGACTATACCTTTCTAACGGTATGCGCAGATTTATCCTACGATGCACACGAGCTGAGAAAAAAAGAGGAAATGAAACATGCTTGCGTATTAATATATAGATGTACAAGGTTGATTTACGAGGTCAAACATGTTCAGTCAGATTTTATTTCGTAGTTCATAAATCACTACCTTGTGTTTATGTCCAAAATTCGTGGGAGCGTAAGAGCAACCCAGTTACTACTGCTAATGAAAACCGCACTTTCTAATCTCTTATTGCTCGATAACCCATTTTTTTATTTTAGTTTCTTGTCTTATTTTTCCCCGTATCCTAGACTATTTATATACGTTTCTATACTTTTTCAACGAAACAGCGTTCCTAACTACCGAGCAAATTTATGTTTAACCCCCAATCATGTCTAGGATATGTGCCTTATGTCCGAATTCATCAAAAACTACATAAAAAAGCCGTGATAACAATGTCGTTTAAAGTAACTAAGCTGACCATTCTTACATTTCTTTTTAAATTGTGTGATAGAAACAATTGCAACATATACGATTCCACTACACGAGAAATATGAGTCGAGTGCATCCAATGAAGAGCGAGGGACTTGCGGCTTGTATCAAATGTTCACCTCCTACATGCGCATTCTGAAATAAGTGCCATTTATGCTCCAGATACAAACTGTAATTTAAATAACAATAAACAACTTTTGATGCAGGTTAAATGCAATACCTAGTAGTTTTCGTCACTAGGAGCAAAAGTGGTTCTTTTTGGTGCGTGATCGTGTTTTAAAAACGAGGAGCAGCCGAGTTTTTAAAAACGATTAAGCATCATTAAAACACTTTTGCTCCGAGTGAAGAACAACGGTTTTTTATCATAATGCGAAATTAGACTTTTCATCATTAAAAGTATTAAGTATTAAGATATATTTTCGAGGTTATATTTACAAAGTTAGCAATATGCAGTGTTTACATTTATGTTATTTACAAACAATTCTCTTTATAACGTTTGAATTTCAAAATTCTCCTCCTCAACATTAATAAATGAATAATAATTTACATAGCAAACAGCTGACTTTTCAGTACTAGGACCTAAAAAAATTCTCCAGATGATTTTTCAGTCCCAGGACAATAAAGAATCGGTTTTGTTACAGTTGAGAGAACAAAAAACACGCTGATTTCGTGCAGAATGATAAAAAAGAATAAATTTGCTTTATCCTTACTCAGAATTTTCATCTCTATATTTTAACATGGCTAAATGATTTAAACAATCCCTTTATCTATATTATATGTGTATGAAACAATCAGTCCATAAATTCGCAGACATTATATATTTACTTCACTAATCCGAAATTAAATAAAAAATGTCGTGGGCAGCAGAGTTTTGAGTTAATCCTTTGGAGCCCGGTGATGGACAAATCATCTCTCTGATCCTCTGACATAGTGGAATCTAAACCGCTACTGTATATGCGGTGCGAGAGAAATATTAAATAAATATGACGCTGTATACTAATCTAAAACATAAAAAAAACAATTTTTATTCTCAAGTACAAATTGAAAAATATTAAAATGTACATATTTTACGTGCAAAAATATATAATTTCACTAATGCAATATATTTTTCAGCACACGTCCACCAAAATATTTGAAAATTTATAAAAATAATGCATAAAGTAGTGAGGAATATTTTCTCTAAATTTCATCTGAAGCAATGCATTACAGCACTTCTTAGTTTTTGTCAGGACCTTAGTGAATATTCTGGTATTATATTTTTATTTACACACGGTAATAAACACAGCAAATATGTTTGATCGATTTTTTATATTGGATATCTTTCTTATGATTTTACTATAATTATTTACATTTACTGATAACTTATTATACTTTTAAATTTTGACTTTTAAACCCAAAAAACCACAGCATTGCATTTTTCTTTTGCATAAACCAAAAGCAAATCCATAATTAGATTTACCATTGTTTAAACACAATTAAAACCCAGATCGCAGTTGATGGTTTGTATCAGCATCAACCGTGTTTAATCAGCATTCCAACCCTTGGCCCTGTCGAAGGTGCGGTGCTGATTAGCTTTAGTTTGCATTTAACTATTGGTCGATCCCAAACTAGAACTAACTGCCATTACAGAGACAAACAGACATTTAATTATTGGTAGTTCGTTATTTTTTAGCTCAGATAAGTAATAGTTTAAATCAAAACTATGATAAGTTAGTTTCTAGGTTAAAGCTCCCCTTTTGCACTCTACCAAGTATAAAAAAATTTAAAACTTATTCTTAATAAATAAATAGCGTCTAATATTGTACCTGTTTAAGTTGATATTTCTTTACTTCAAGGGTGACTCCTATTTTAGTTAAGATGTAGACTTTACATACTGATTTGGCGAAGTAACAATGATTGTCATTATTCTTCTCCTCGGTTAGGAGTTATAGACAAAGAAATATCATTCAGCAATATTGTTGAAGCAACAAAGCCTGACTACGAGGAAAGGAGGATAGACAAAGAAATAACATTCAGCAATATTGTTGAAGCAACAAAGCCTGGACACGAGGAAAGGAGGATAGACAAAGAAATATCATTCAGCAATATTGTTCAAGCAACAAAGCCTGACTACGAGGAAAGGAGGATAACCCAATTACCTCGCAACTTCGTACAGATTGCTTTTTGACTAACTTGTGTATCACGGACCAGCTCGAGTGAAACGATGCAAATCTTACTTTAAATTTCAAGTACACGAATTTGCGAGGATTTAATAACCGCATATTTTTTACAAGGGATAACACTATTATCATTTGAGTATTGATTACACGATTCTTGCTTACCTAACCATAATGCTAGTTAAAGAATCACTCTTTCGTCTCGGTTTTGGCTTGCATGATAAAAAATAATTAACTACCAGATGCTAGATCTTTTTCAATGTTATTTTAACCCAAGGCCCCCCTGCATTTTTTTCAAGTTTCATACATTTTGTTAGAGCCGCTATGATTATTAGAAAAGAAGCGCACAAAATAATTTATTGATTGAGAGTAGTTCATATTGTCTTGGCAGCTTAAGACTAGAGCGATAAAAATCAAAGTGGAAGCATAAATAAAAATATAAAAAATTTGTATAATAGGCTTACTGTTATAACTACAGTATTATCAAAGAAAAATTATAGACAATAGATGTCTGCATAAATTTTCCATGCATAACGACAGCGTGTATGTACGAATAGAAGATTTTATATAGGTACATTTTTAGGTAGGTTTACTGAAAACCTTAATTAAATTCCAGGCTGGAATTTCCCATTCAAACTGGGGTATCCAAACATTAATTGGACAGGGGAAGACGCGGGGTCGGTAATTAACAGGGTTGTTGTAGGGCAGGTCGAAACCTGGGCGGGCTTCAACTTATAAACTATCTCTCAAGTGACGAATGCCAATAGAATACGCGGTGCATTCAAGTATGAAAAGCATTACGAGACACGTCAGATGAAACTACATGAAATTTTGTAATAGTGGCATCGACTGATGATGAATATATTTATTTGTGAAACAAAATTTGTTAAGACAAAAAATTCTGAATATATCCCTTATTATTATTGATTTTTCAATAAAAAATTAACTTTTGTTTTCATTCGTAAAATGTTCTATTTTTTATTGTTTTTTTTCTGTTTTTTTTTCATTTGTCAATAATTCTACAGGTTGCTTATAAAATACTATGTATGAATTAGACCCTACTACAGCCCTATCCTCTATTACAATTCCAATTCAGATTAACATTAAGTTTCATCAAAAATTTGAATAAAACGTAACTAAATGTCCTTTTCATGGTTTTTTTTTTCTCGTAGGAACATCAATCTATATTTGACTGCAAAAAAAATACGGCTGGTCCAAATGTGTCCAAAGTTAAACTATTACTTATCTATGTATTTACGGATTACAGTTCATACAAATGGATTAAACAAATATAGTCCAGGCAATCGGTACTTTAACGTGGAAAAAATTATAGTATGGAGTTTTTCTGTTGTTTTATATGTTTTTTGGGGTGCTGAATCCGAATCTGAAGTTTGCACCAAGATATTCCGTGTGCTTCTCGAGATATCTGCAAAAAACATTGAAATTTTGGCACTTTTTTTAGTATTTTGCGTATAACTCCGAAACGATGCATTTTTTCGAAATTTATGTCCTTAACAAAATTAAAGTAGAGAAAATTTCCAACACAATGCATGCATAAACGTTGTTGTTACGACCAACCATTATAAAACTAGAGCTATTTGAAAATTGGCTAATTTTCGGTACTTTTAAGAAAAATACTGTTATTCAATATTACATCACATTTAAATAATTATTTGCCCGTTTTTTTGCCATAACACTATACATGTATGGAAAGAGCGTTAAATTTACTATAGATTTCATATATTATCGTTAGTTTGTAAGTGGTTAAGTGTTCGTAAGATTGCTTATAATAGTTTATCTACAGTCACAATTCTAAGGTTGGCAAGACCATAATCTTTAATTTACTAGTTATGTCTCTTACTGGCAAATGTCAGATTATTTTTGGAATGAGAATTATATATTTTGTGTACAGTGTTGAAAATATGCCTAAAAATCAATACGAAATAACAGCAGACCTGCATGCTCAGCGAATTTAGAATTTAATTTAATCAATAATTTTTCGTCATAACAATACTGTTGTACGCATGGGTATGTAGGTTCGCAGGACCAGGAGTATACAGTAGCATCATAAATATATGTCATATATCATACTAATTTGCAATAAACATTAAACTAATTTATTAATATATTAAAATATATATACATTTCATATAGTTGGACGAGTGCAGAATAGTTATTTCGCTCTAGCAAAATAAAGGCATTTTCATTTTAAGTTTTTATGCTTTGCATTATCTTCTTTTAAAACAGTCTCTACCATCATAAACAAATATTATATATATATATATATATATATATATTATACAGATTATACTGATATATATATATATATATATATATAATATATATATATCAGTATAATCTGCTTTAATTATAGAATAAATAATAAAGGTTTCACGTTGTTATTTTTTTGTTTTAACTGTTTATTTAGTCTTTACAAAACAATTGGTGTTCTTTTACATTTTATGTGATCTACATCTTTTAACTCGTTTTTTGTTAATTTATAAGGTCAGTTATACTATAAATATTTATATATATTTTACTATTAGTAAAAAAAAAACACAAAGTAATACTAGTTTCATATTGTTATAAAAGGTTTCAAAGGTTTTAGTTTACATTAGCAAAATTATTTTAATTTTTTTCGCTGTTAAGTAAACACGCTCCCTCATTTTATTAAGATTTTGCTTGTTTATACATGAAAGATGATAATTATTATATATGTATTTTAATCTACATTAAACTCAGAATAAATTGATATAGTATTCATATTGTTATAGGAGTATTGAATAGTTTATTTTGCTGTAACAAAATTATTTTAATTCTCACTTGGCGGGCCTCGGGTGCACTCTACCTCATTTTAATTCAATCTTGCTATTTTATTTATGGAAGATTATAATTACTATATATGTATTTTAAATCTACATTAAATTCTCAATAAATTGATGTATGTTTCATATTGTTATAAGAGTATTATACAGTTTATTTTGCTGTAACAAGATTATTTTAATTCTTACTTGGCGGGCCTCGGGTGCACTCTACCTCATTTTAATTCAATCTCGCTATTGTATTTATGGAAGATTATAATTACTATATATGTATTTGAAATCTACATTAAATTCTCAATAAATTGTATGTATGTTATATATTATTATAATAGTACAAAACAGTTTGTTTTGCTGTAACAAAATTATTTGAATTCTTACTTGGCAGGACTCGGGTGCACTCTACCTCATTTTAATTCAATCTTGCTATTGTATTTATGGAAGTTTTTATTTATTTGTATTTTATAATAAAGTATATTTTATAATAAAATAAAGTATTGTAATCTAATATGTAATCTATCTACTTAAGAGACTTTTAATAAAAAAATTTGCATTTAAAATGAAGTTTACATCACAACGTAAGTATTGTATGTTACTATACAAAGAAATATCTTTAAAGCTAAACTTTACAAAACTAAATTCACTAAAATTAACAAGTATGTCTAAGGAAAATAAAAATAAAATACTTTAAAGTTGTATTATCTATACAATAAAATACTTCTATAAAACACTCTTAGTTCAGAAAACCTACATACCCATGCGTACAACAGTATTGTTATGACGAAAAATTATTGATTAAATTAAATTCTAAATCCGCTGAGCATGCAGGTCTGCTGTGACGGGTGTTATTTAGTATTGATTTTTAGGCATATTTTCAACACTGTACACAAAATATATAATTCTCATTCCAAAAATAATCTGACATTTGCCAGTAAGAGACATAACTAGTAAATTAAAGATTATGGTCTTGCCAACCTTAGAATTGTGACTGTAGATAAACTATTATAAGCAATCTTACGAACACTTAACCACTTACAAACTAACGATAATATATGAAATCTATAGTAAATTTAACGCTCTTTCCATACATATATAGTGTTATGGCAAAAAACGTGCAAATAATTGTTTAAATGTGATGTAATATTGAATAACAGTATTTTTCTTAAAAGTAGCAAAAATTAGCCAATTTTCAAATAGCTCTAGTTTTATAATGGTTGGTCGTAACAACAACGTTTATGCATGCATTGTGTTGGAAATTTTCTCTACTTTAATTTTGTTAAGGACATAAATTTCGAAAAAAAATGCATCGTTTCGGAGTTATAAGCAAAATACTAAAAAAAGTGCCAAAATTTCAATGTTTTTTGCAGATATCTCGAGAAGCACAAGGAATATCTTGGTGCAAACTTCAGATTCGGATTCAGCACCCCAAAAAACATATAAAACAGCAGAAAACCTCCATACTATAATTTTTTCCACGTAGGGTATTTTTTTCAGTACGGTTTTACTGGACTAATAACATTGTAGCAAATTCACCAATAAGCAAATATTTTTCAAAGTATTACATAAAAGTGTTATTAAGAAGAATCTGTTTAGCAATCAGTTTCTTTACATTCAAATTGTTTAGAAATCTTTATCGAGTTTATATATTGAAAACAATAATTAATTGGTTTAAAATACTTCTGTTATTTTATCCAAACTGGAGGAACAAATAATGTCTAAACGTTTGATTACTGTTACTAAAATAATTTATTCTGATTCTCAGTAATAACAAATTAATTTATATCTTGGCAACCTTGTTATAGGCTTTACGATTTTATTTGGAGTAAATTGTTTGTTTTATTTTTCTTTTAATTTATTGCCCGTCAAATATAACATTCCTATATCATGTCATCTTAAAAAATAAGTTGTGGAGCTAGTTAAGAGCTACATTTAATGTCTTAGCAATACAGTATATTTCTCTCGTCTAAGTAAATACAGCATTTGAATAAAAGGAGTTGTTGTCAAACTAACAATTATTTGCAAATATAATCAAATAAAAATAAAAACTCAAATAAAAAGGAGCTAAAATAAAACTATCACTTGATAAATATCAGTCTATTTTTTATTAAAATGTTAAAAATCGATATAAATATATGTAAGGGAAAGCCCTCACTCACCCATTCATCACTAACTCATCTGACTATTTTCATATTAATATTCACAAACGGCTACGCCCTAGACGTCCTCAAAGTTACCATGTTATTCTTATGGAAGCAACATTTTTGTATTCTAACCTTTTGATAACTTAAAGGGTCATTAATTCAAAAACAGCTGTTTTCATTTAAATTATTGAGGGAAGATTGGTATAAGACGATATTATAGACTTGCGGCGAGTGAGCGGAGTGAACGAGCTCACCTGAAGTGAAAAAAATTTCTCAAGTTGGCATTGTGAAGCATAACGGGTAAGCTAGTTTATCATAATTAGAAGTATGTAAAAGGGAACAGAGAAGGGTATGCAAAAATCAAGACTTCGACCCATTATTTTGATTGAACAAATCCAATTTTGATTTACATTTATTCCGTTTGTAAGTAAAGAACGTAAAAAATAAAACCTTTTATTCAGTTACAGCTTTTGGTTGCTAGGTAAGGCATAAAAAGAATAAGGAATACTCTTCCTCGACAAAGTCAGAGACTATGACTCGTTATGTATGTTAATTGAGTCCAACTTCGTTGTCTCTTTTTATTGCAGCATCAAGTAAACCTCAAGCCTCAAGCATCGGAGGTGTAGTTGTACGTTTATTTTCTCATAAAAAATCTGGTAGATTTGTTTTGTTTTTAAACACTACACAGAACGGGATTCCCAGTTTGTTAAAAATGTACACTTAAAAGCTAAACAGTTTGAGGATAACTTGAACTAAAAATTTAAAATGTTGTACACTCATATGTGTTTAAAAATTAAATTAAGTGCCGTTTGCACCAATTTGAGTTTAAGACCTAATCTTCAGTTTAAGCTTAAGTTAGTTGCGTATGCATAGTATAAACGTGTAACTTACACCTCCAGCTTGTTTTGACGTTTTTAAGACTAGGCCTAGATTATATTTAATCTGGTTTGCAATTTATGTGTGCAAAAGGCTCTAAATCAAATACAGAGAAGGTTTATTTGTTAAACCTTAAATTAATTAATATTACTAAACCAATTAAAACCCCGGAACTTATGCAGGGGATGAGAGTCCGGAACAAATGATCTTGCCTTCACAACAGTAATAATTTCATATAAATCAATGTTTCTAAAATTCTCGAGTGGCAATGACGTATTTTGCGCCTTTAACACATAAATAGTTATTTTTAAAAGGCTTAATACAAAAAATTTTAAACATGTTAATTTTTTTTTATTGTGCGAGAAATATACGTACCGACGTTGGCTAAGACGTAATTTAGGTTTTCAGCAAAGCACAATAAGTCGGAGATTCTGATTCATCGGCCAGTGTGAACTCGGCACGAAGTGGACGTCGTAATGAACTTTGAAAATCTCATTTCCCTTTCGCAGCGTTGACGAAGTGTTAATAACACAACGGCGACACCGCTGGAAACGCCTGCTGCTAACCTGCCAATAAAATGTACTTAAACCGTAAAATAGACTTTTATTGTTATTCAATCTGAGTCGTTATTTAAATATGAACTTCCAGTTGATTTTATTTGTATGTAATTCCATTACTGTGTTCCATTGTAACTTATAATCTGTTAGCTTTTATAATTATAACTCAATCGACAACAAAGGTGTAATATTTTTTCCCAGGGATGATTAATTTTTTGTGTTGTTTTTGTTACGGTAGTTTTCAGGTTTACTGGAACTAAATTAATGAAAAACATATAACTAGAAATAAAATTTTAAATGGCGAAAAACCTTTGTTAGAAACAAACTAACAGTAGATAAAAATGTATCGCAATTGTACCAGTAAATGCCTTGCGTTGCCATTATAAAACTGTTAGCGAAAAATTAATATACATCTAGATTAGTTGAGAATGATCAAAAAGGATTTTGTGTTATCTTTTCTCTAAAAGATTCAACTTTTCTAATTTGGAGATACCTTTTGATGAACTTGGTTATTATTTGAAATCTCTCACATTTGAGTAAATTGCTTTTGGAAAATAGATGATGCCATTACTCTGTCAAAAAAATTATTTCTCTACTCCAATACACAGTATTGATAAATACCCTTTTATATCAATAGAACTTGATGACAAATTATTTGATAAATACTAGCATTAATAGCATGATAAGAAATTACAACTATATTGTTTCCCTAAATCCCGATATAGGCATGTTTCATATAAGTTTTAGGGAGAAAGTGGTAGCATTCTTTGATGATACGGCTTTGTTTTATTTTATAAGGCTGACTCAGTGGAATTACTAAAAATTGATTTGTAATATGATTTAAATACTTTCAGGTGGTGGTTTACCAGTATTATATGATAATGAGTCCTAAAACTATATACATTTTATTTAATTTAACAAAAAATATTTGTTTTCCAAACCCCCTAAAAATATTATGATACGAAATGTATTTTTAAAGATAGTGATTGTACTTGTTTAGATATAGAGCAAATAAAAATAATTAAGTACTTGGGATTGTTGGTATATGAAAAAGTGAATTGGAAAACTCATATAACCAACTTAAAAAATAAGTTGGTTAAGTATGTCAGGGGTTTTTATATGTTATCGTTTGTGTGCAATACACAGCTTCAGTATTTTATGCATAGGAGTATTTTATCATAGATTAAGCATACGAGGAGTATGCTTAATCTATGATTTTATGCATTTTATGCATACACAGGACAGTATTTTATGAATTAGTTAGTTCTAAAATTGAATATGGGTTAATCATGGGGAGGAACTTATTTCACTACCTTAAAATTATTAATTAATAAAAAATAAATAAATAAATAAAACTTACGTTATAACTTACACATAAGAAAAGAACAGACCACTCTGTCCCTTCATTCAAATCTTTAAAGATTTTATATTAAAAACTTGTTTAATTTTTAAATTTTACGTTTATTTTTTTACAGAAGCAAGAACAGGGTAGATATTAGAACATTTAGATCAGTAAATTTAAGAAATCGTTTTGATATAAATATTCCCATGCCTAATATAACGCACTTAAAAAAGTTTTACCTCTATTAGATTTAAAATGTTTTCAACGACTTACCCTTAAGGTTAAAAGCTTGCCAAAACAAAAACCAGTTTATTAATGGATTATGTTAATTTTTGATAGGAATAAACTATGTTGATACTTTTACTCTGCTAGCTGATGAGTTAAAATATTGTATATTTAGATTAAGTACTTAGGTTAGGATTAGCTAGATATTACAATTAGTTTGGACGACAATTGGTTTGGTTTTTTGTTGCTGTTAACTTTTTTTCAATGATATTTTATATATTCTGTAAAGCCAACCTTTGCGATCTAGATTTGGGAAAGGAAGCATGATGACACAGTGTGAGAAAGTTGATCATGTGTATGTTTAGAAATATAATTTACTGTAATTGGAGTTTATACTCTGTTGTAAACTATTGAATTGTAAATACATAAATCTTTTAAACTATTGTTATTTTTTGAAATTTGTAAGTTACATAAAGACTTTTAGAACTCGTAAAAGAAATGTAAGCAAAGTAATAACCGAGCAGTTAATGGATAGTTTTAATTATAACTCTTACTTCATGAAATAGCTATACCAGAGGGTAGTACAACCAGTGACTTCATGTTTACGAATTTGAGAGAAAACTTTGTTGGAACGCGGTAGTTTGGTGTCAGATTTACAAGAGGAGAAAACTAGGGGTTATGTCACGAATTATTCCGACCCACTTGCACGAAATAAAATGTAGAAAAGAGTATTGCCAATTTAAGTTAGGATACAGAATTAAATAGATTATTATTTCTCAAAACATAGTTTGACTATCTATTTGTACTCTTTCTACATCTAAGTAGATTACAAAAGTAACAAAAATTCATATTTTAGTTTTTCAAAGAGCTTTTACTTTAAAATATGGTTAACTGAGAAAAAATGTTATAAAAACCTATAAGTTACTCCTTTTATAAATTTTTCTATTGTGCTCTGATAGTCGAACTGGTAATAAGACGCTAATAAAATGCTTCAGTCAAATATCCAAACCTAAAGGTCTGAGCATTTATTAGTTTTTACTTCTATTTATCTTCTTTATCTTTTCAGACGTGTATTTTAGTACCTTATCAGTTTCCTAATTATTAGGATCATTATTATACAACATACCAGTGCGGTACTTCAATACCTACTCAAAAGGATTGTATTTTACCAGGACAACAGTTCTAAAGATGATTTCAAAAGGTCTTTCATGCAAAGCTTGGATCCTTGGTTTCAGTCACATAACACAGACTTTCAAGGAAACTCATGTAGAAACTCATGACTTTCCAGGCCTTACTCATGTAGTTACGGTAGTTACCGAGAAATCATCTGACTATAAAGCTATGAGTTTTGCAAACCTCTACAGACCTGGTCGTGCATCTGGTACGATGATTTTATCCAGTACTTGATAATTATTGCCTAGAACTATATTGCGTGCTTTGTTGACTTTGGTTTCCATCAAATATCAACTGACACGTGAAAAACTGATTCACAGAAAAATTCATAAAAGAGCAAAATTCACAGAAAAAATTTTATTAGACCTAAGCAGAACAAAAACGGGGGTTTTAGGTCTGAAGTCTGAGTCTTAACCTCGCATAAAAGACCCAGAAAGTGAAGCGTTTTTTATTCTTTAACTATCAGCGCATTAAAAAAATCTCTTTTGTGTGCAGTTATCACGACCCATTGTAAAAACCTTGATTCACACTAGTGGAATTATTATTATCATTAGAGAAACTAAAGTCTTGGTATTATTCACCGAAAAACATTTATCTCTCTTGTTTTCCAAACACACTGAAAGCTATACGCACTGAAGAAATTCTACAGAGTTGTATCTTACTTTATTAGGACCAATTTATTTGGGATAAAAACTAAATATAACATCCTTAAAATATATTAAACTTCTAAATATAGTTCTTATAATTAAAATCCGATGGTACTCTAATTAAAGTTATAATGGAATAAAATTAAAGTAAAGATATCCGAAAAGTAAACATCTAGTTATGTAATATTTAGTACCTAATAGTAACGGAAGTAGTAATTTTATTTAAAAAAGTATTATACAGTTTATTGATCAATTCTTTTGGAAAAAAAACGCAAAACCAACCATTAATTCACTTGTGTTTAAGCAGTAAAACTCATTTAACAAATTGCAGTTCAACTGGGAGACATTCATCACTGGTTGTTTATCGCTCTTCCATTTTACATGCTCACTTAAAATAGTAGTTTTCATCACTAGGAGCAAAAGTGGGTCTTTTTGGTGCGCAATCGTGTTTTAAAAACGAGGCGCAGCCGAGTTTTTAAAAACGATTAAGCATCAAAAGACACTTTTGCTCCGAGTGATGAACAACGTTTTTTATCATAATGCAAAATTAGACTTTTATCGTTAAAAATATTAACTATTAAGATTTTGAGGTTATATTTACAAAGTAAGTTATATACAGTGTTTACATTTCTGTTATTTACAAACAATGCTCTTTATAACGTTTGAATTTCAAAATTCTGCTCCTCAACATTAATAAATTAATAATGATATACTTAGCAAACAGCTGACTTTTCAGTACTAGGACCTAAAAAAATTCTCCAGATGATTTTTTTCAGTACTAGGACAAGAAAGAATCGGTTTTGGTACTATTGAGAGAACAAAAAACAGGCTGATTTCGTGCAGAATGATAAGAAAATTATTTTGTTGTAAAAATACTAAATTGAATGCGTTTGTTTACTAAGTACCGAGCTTATGCTTGGTGAAAGTTTTATGCGTTTCTTTCCTTTCTCACACAAAGCTCGTTCGCTCTGCCCACTCGCCCCTCTTCTTTTTGGCGAGCTCATTTTCTTAGTTTACCTCGTTAGGACAAAAGATGCCTGCACTTGGTAATATTGATATAAAACAAGTATTTACAGCTGAACATTAACAGATTTTTAAAATGCTTGATTCAATGCCAATGTTATGGAAAATTTTGAGATTTCAATGGTGGATAGCGCCTTTATTTTCAGTTCAATTCTCATCAGTTTTGGCGGAAACTACTACAGACCAAGCGCTATCCAACAACACTAAAAACATGAAAATTGGTTGAAAATTGTAGGAGGAGTTCTTAACACAAAAAACCCCTTAGTGTATTAAATAAGACCGTAATGTATTTTTTCTTTATTTTCTTGGAAGTGCACTATGAATTCATAATCAATTTTTTTACTCATGTTACTATAGCTATTTGTGCTTCTAGGGACTAAAGTACAATGTTTTCTCCCTGAAGGGAAAGTGTTGTCGCCCGAAGGCGAAGCCGAGGGCGACAATTTCCCTGAAGGAGAAAAGTACTTTAGTCCCTTGATGCACACAACATTTTTCCTCCACCTACACGAATAAAATTTAGGCCTAATAGGCCTACCGTAGATAATTTAACTTTACCTTCATATGATCCCTTGCTCCGTCAAGCTGGATCTGTCACATCAAAATAAAAAACACACAAGGTAGGCCATATCAATTTTAAAGAACACGAAAAAAACAAAATATAATTTAAGCCTAGTCAAAAGTTTTACACTTATGTTTTGGAATTCTTAGGATAATAGCCTACCCAAGCGAAATGTAAACAAACACCTACACTGCCACGGCCATCCCTAGTACTAGAGATGCTGCTCACCCACTGCTGACAGAATGGTCAGCAGGTGAGCAGCAGCTACAGCTGCTATTAGTCAACAATGAGTAACGAAACAAATACAAGT